>VWZT01009513.1:224339-288497 GCA_013397055.1 Pachycephala philippinensis
TTTTTTTTTTTTTTTTTTTTTTTAAGGGTCTAATAATGTTCTGGAAACATATACACTATGTTCAGTAACTCCTTAGGGAATTGTAGCTATCCCTTATTGAAAACAATGTCAAAGACAATCCTTCATATACTGTGAGAGAGACAGCATACTTTCCTCCAAAGCAGATATGTCTTACGTGACATGAAGTTTTCCTCTTTTCCAATAGCCCTTTCTCTGGGAAAAAAAAAAAAAAAAAAAAACATGAGTCAAGTAATGTAGCAATACAAAGAAATAAAGACATCTTTTTTCTTTAAACATATAGATATTTTAAATTTTTTAACTAGGTGGGGATATTTTTTTTCCTTAAAAGAAGTGAGATAAGACAGGTTTTTTTCCAAAACAAATGAAAAATCCACAGATGGTGTTCATTTCACTCTGCTGACATCTCAGATGGGTGAGACTTGTGATAGAAGACAAACCCCCAAAACTCATCTTTAATAAAGAAGAGAAATATAAAGGTGGGGCAGGAGGGAAGAGGGGGAGTATGCCTGTCCTGGTTGTATGACGAATGGAGAAGACTGCTTTGGGTAATATTAGTAGGTAGAAAATTGTAGCCCAAATGAAGGAAAAACTTGCATCCCAAGACTCTTTGAAAGATATGCGTTTCATTCAGTTCTTCATTGATGCATAATTTCAGAACACAAAATCACACAATTTTTGCAATTACAGTAGTGCTTGCATCAGCCAGTGGCTGCCAAAGGGTGATCAATAGCCAAAACACAGGGGTGGGTGCACCCATGTCAATAGATACTAAATCTTTCCAGAGCAGAACAGGGTCAGAAGCTCAAGTAATTAGTCATTCTGCCTACCACAAGCTCTATTAAGCCCATATTTAATGTCTGGAGGCAGTGAAACATAAACAGGGGTTATACAAGAATCAGGGATCACAGCACAATTCTCTTGGGAAAAAAGGAAAGTCAATCTCACTTACATTGCTCTGATAACTGATTACTGTATTTCTTAACCTACTTAACAGTAGGTTTAGATAAATATATTCCTCTCTTTCCCTTAAGGGATCTTAAATTATTAGGAAGTTGCAGAAAAAGCAATCTCCAATAGCACATCTTACTTCTTAAACACATTTCTTTCTGTTCCAAATGTAAAATTATACTGCCTAGGTTTACACATTTTTTTCATGTCCTAGAGACTAATCTTTGCAAATTCAAAATAGAATCAGACAAGGATTTTTTTATTAATACTATGGACCACAGTAGAATGTCAAGGATTTGTAATACAGTTTCTCTTAAATGGTGCAAGTAGTCACAGTATGGTTCAATGAGATTCTATGACTTTCATTATCCTAACTCATTGCTCACTCTTACGTTAAATTGCCTTGGATTTCACAAACCTACTGATTTTTGAGAAATTCCTTTTTCCCTTACCACTTTAGAGCTGTTTAATTAAATCTTTCAAAGTTATCCTCAGAGAGCAAGATGACTTGGATGATATTTGTCCTTTGACTCCAGAAAAGGCAGAGGTTTCTTTACCTCTCCAGGGAGTAAGAAAGGTTCGGATTCAGTGACACCAGCTGCCCTGACATACAGCTGTGCGAGGGATACACCCACATTCCTAACTCACAAAAGTTGCTACAAGAAAAAAGTTCCTATATGTTGTGTATGGTAAGACATTACAGAGATCTGACCATCCGGTCAGATTCTAGATAACACACTGTAAATCCTGAAATCAAAGAGGATTTCTGATCTTTGTTAAAAGAGCTCACAAAATATGGGAGATATAAGAGAAGAAAGTAGAAAAAGTGTGGCAAAACAGTTGCCACTTAGTTTCCCTGAGACTTGTGATACTTCTAACAGATCCATATCCATTTCACTCTAGCATCTTACCAAAACAGGGTTGTTTAAAGCAGTGCACACACCATTTCATCTTCACAGTTCCCAAATACCCACAAAAAATACAGGGAGGAGGGAGGGGGGAAATACAATCTCCTTCTCTATGTGGTGAACAAATTTAAGATATTTCTATATAACCGCAAGTTTTGGGGAACTTTAGAAGTTCTGCCACTTGTGAATAGGTTAAATAAGGCTCCAATCTGCACCTGCTCAAGAGCAACTCCATAGCAGGCTACCCAAGTCAGAAGGAAAGTCCTCTCTTTCCAGACATTAAAGCCGCTGTGTTTAGAAATGACACTAGACTCTATGTTTGTCTTTCCTAGCCAATTCTTGAACTACAGAATCCCATAGGTTGGAATAGACTTTCGCAATCATCAGTCCAACCTTTGACCAATCACCACCCTGTCAAGTAAACCATAAAACTAAGCACCAAATTCAGTTGTTTCTTGGGTTACCACACATTCAAAATGTGCCCACATACAGCTGGTAGGGCAAAGATGCGTAATTGCAATGATATTCATAAGTCAGCAGCTGAAATTATTCCGTTATTATGAATAATCATAACTCTTCTCTTACATTAAATTTTAATAGGGTATGGATTGTTGTTTTCCTCCTTTTTTTTTTTTTTATAATATTAAACTGACAAAAAGTTTGGTAAGAAAATCAGCTCTAGAGAGATATAATTTGATGAGAAGTCATCATAGCTTTTTTCCCCACAGAGCAAAAATAGATATAATTTAGTAATTTACCTTTTTCATGAGAGCGTTAGACTTCAAGACATGATTTTTTATTTTACTCTACTGGGAGAAGAGGCAAGAGAATGTGAAAAGAAACATTATCATAGGCTCTTCATTTTTTCATAAAATTTCAGAATAATAGTCAGAGATATTGTAAAACCAATTTCCTTCTCTTACTTTTTCATTGCATGGATTAAAAGAGGCAGAACATAACAGAAGTGATATGTTGTCCTATTCTATTGAGAAAATAAAGACAATTCAACAAGAATGGTTAGGCAAGACTGAATTCTAAACCAATCCAACCAAACTATTCAAATCAGAATTTCTATTTTCATTTTATGTCCTGATTTCTGACAATAAAGACTTGGTAGTCCTATTATACAAGTGCATGTTTAAAAAAGCTTACTTCTTTTTCTCATACTTAGTTCAGCCTTTATGCTCAGTATTTGATCATGAGAAACATAATGACAGTCTTTTGACAACATAATCAGTCCTCTGCTATTGGATCGTGGTGTCAGAAACCCAACTTTAGCATTCTAACATCAATTAGTCTATTTGAATTATCTGAACTACTTAAAATGTAGTCACAGAGACAGCCTTTATGAATTGTCCTTAGTATTCTATTTATAGAAAAAAATTACATTTTACTAAGAGGGTGGGATGAGATTCAAGAAGTAACATGAAAAAACTGTAGACCATTTTCTACAAAAAGCTGTAAACCATGAAGACATCCAATTCCTAAAATTAGAGTGTAAAGAAAACCCATGTTAATTCCTGTACAAAACTTCAAATCTTTTCATGCCAGCCTGCATAGTACAATATGTCTAGAGGCAGCATTGGTTTATTATAAAAAGTCAACATTCAACAGCTAAGCCATCTGTAGACCTTGGTCTCTAAGGGTGGTTTACTATTAAACAGAGCTGGTTCCTGTAGAAAGCCAGGCTCTATGGAGCATTTTGCCAAACCAAGTGACATACTAAATGCTGGTGTTGGGCAGAAGTAAGCAGTAGGCACATGGAGTAACCATTTAGCCAGAATCATCACATCACATGAAACCACCTTCACAGAAAACTTTGCATGAAAAGCTCACATGAAAACTTTTCCTCAAGCAATTCAGGCCATTCTCTGGTGACAATCATTTCATACTTCTGTACAAAAGCGTGTATTTCCTTACAGGGAGATTTAAGAACAAGAGCTCCAAAGAGTGGCAAGACTAAGTTATAGAATAAAAACGTGGTTTGGATTAGAAGGAACATCTAGCTCCAATCCCCTGGCCATGGGCAGAGACACTAGAGCAGGGTGCTCAAAGCCTCCTCCAACCTGACCTTGAACACTTCCAGAGATGGGGCATCCACAACTCCTCTAATCAGCCTTTTCCAGTGTGTCACCCCCCCCCACAGTAAAGAATTTCTTGTTTATTTATTTAGTATTAGCACAACTTACTGATTTATTGCACAGACTTATTTTTACTGACATACTACTTAAAATAATTTGTGTTAAGTGTTCTATTGGCCCTTTCTACTCAGTGTACAGTAACAGACACCATATCTGATCTCAGGCAAAAGCTTTGTGTCAACATTTACGAGTACTTGTATAAGCCATATCTCTGTATAAGCCAATTAATATCAAGACATCACAACTTGTGAATGACTTCCAGGGGAAGGAAAGAGATCTGTCTTACAAGGTGAACAGCAATTTTCTGAAAGCATACTCAAAACTGAGAGAGTGAGTCATAAGGATTTGTCAAAGGCCAAGGTAAAAGGATCAACAGACCTCCTTTCTGGAATTCAGAATTAAGGCTTAAGTCTGAATGAAACCCACTCATATTTATGGTATGACTTGTGCCAATATACCTCTCCCAATAAAAACCCATCTTGTGTAAATGCATCCTGAGTACCAAGAACATGCTTCTCAGAGATTAATAGAGCAGAAAGAGCTCTAACTTCTGAAACAGGGTGTTTCTTTTCTGGCATGTGTCTAACATTGTTGCTCACTTCCGAGTTTCATAAACAAACCCCTAGCATTCTTGTGTGGCAAGGAACATTTCAGGGTAACCAATACAGAAATATGCCATCCCTACAGCTGTAGAAACCCTTAAGAGCGGGATGCTCTTACAAGTTTTCAAAAAATTGTGGGATGCACCCTCACACAGGTGCACAGACCTGCACTTTATCAGATATATAAAAGTACCTTCTCTTGACGACTGTCAATCAGATAAGCCCTCCTGCAGCAGCCCATTGTTGCACACAATTGAAGTGTGCTCAAAATGTCTAGAGCCTAAGGGTGTTATACGGATTCTAAGCTTTGGTGCCTCTCTCCATGCATCCTGTAGGGAGCAAGACCCAAAGTCAAAGTTTTGATCCCATTAGGCATCCATTAGTCAAAGTTAAATCCTTTGGTTTTTATAACACATTTTGTTTTCTACTCTTTTTCAGAATTCTCACACTGCCTTTACACAAGCTCAAGGAACTGAAATATTTCTGTTTGCCTTAGAAGATCAATTTCTTCACTTCTAAAGGTCTCCAAGTTTTGCTTCTGACAGTACAATATAATAGTAATAAGAGTAATAGTCTTGAGAATGCAGTCTCTACCACTTACAGAACACCTGTGTTCTTGCAGAAAGCAGCATCTAAATTCATATTACATGAAGTTATAAATTCAAGTCTCAGAAGAGTTTCTTATGGGTTTCAGGTATAAGTTTCACCAAGAGTTGCGTATAAAACATTGAGCTACAGCAATACAAGACTGGAAAACTTTACAGTTCTCCAAATCCATTCCAAAAAAAATGTACTGTGTTCTCCTGATTGACTAGAGTACTGATGCATAATGCTGAAGCCTCAAAACAATCTCAGCACTCACTCAAAGAAGAGTGTAATAAGAACTAGTAAGCCTAAATTAGAAGTATAAGTATAGGAATTATTTTTCTAATGGAAGAAGCCACTGCACAGTTCAAGTTCAGGTTATCATTATATAATAATTTGGTCTTCCAGGATGTGGAAATACATGTTCACCATTGCAGAGTGCCTAGAAACTCACATGAAGAATTCACTAGGTGCCCTACAATGTAACCAGGAGACATCCATCTCTGTCATAATAGAGATGAATTTTAAAAGTGTAAGTGGAAATTATGACAAACACAAAAGTGCTGCTGACAGTTTATGGAATGTCATTTTCAAAAGCTCCCAAGGGGTTAAACAACTCCAGATGCTGAGGAAAGAGCCCATGCTTGAGTGACTTGCTCACCATCACATACAGCACTCAACAGCTTTTAGAGGTGAAACCGGACCTCCAAAAAATCCTTTGCTGGATCTTTAACATGAAGAACATCCCTTCTCTCCGTTAATGTTCCAGGCTGTCATTTCTTACACTTGGGTTACCCCACATTCTCAGCAAAGTATGCCTCAAAACACTTTTTCACTAGATTAATTGTCATCACATTGTGTCTTACAAATACTGTGGATGTACGGCTATGAAAATAGAATAAAAATGTAATAACATGTATCAAATACATCAAGATGAATGTGAATGTTTCCTTCCCCCTCCCTCCTACAGGGACATTCTTTCATTTCCATGAAATGAAACTGACCTGATGTACTTATCCACAGGTTCATCAGTTTCTATGCAATTTTAAGACACACTTCATTATTCATTTGAGTCACTTGGCTGCCCTCTTGAAAACTGTCTGTAGTATTTGAATATTAATTCCATTTCCAGGAGTTCTACCCATGTTTTCTTCTCCCTTGTGTCTGCTTGGGCAGATCATTAATTAATGAATCACTACAGATAACAGGTTTATATTTAAGTACTCAGTGATGCAGATGCCTGAATCTATTCACGAGGAAAGCCTACATTTTGCCTTTTTGCCTAGTGACTTTCACTGGGAAAGCCACTGAGTAGGCACAAAATAGATCAGAGTTGATTTTATTGCTTTTAATTTATTTCCATTCAGACTGAAGAAGTGTGAGACATCTGGTTAAACAACAGGCACGTGGAACAAAGGTGTAGTTACAAGCCTCAAAAGACTTTTTGCAGTAAAATTCATAATTCGACAAGTAGTAAATAAAGCTTTAAGCAAGGCAGAAGATACTTTATCTTAAGGAACACTTTAAGTTTCTACCACTGGAATACCATAAAATGTAACTCTCCTACAGCTCACACAATCAGCAGAATCAAACCCCAGATATCAGAAGTAGGCCAGTCAACCCAAAGCCTTATTTACATCTTATTACATTTCATTTTACAAAGTCCTTGAACAGCAGCTTCTCTCAAAATATCCATTATTCAGAACTTCAAAGGAAGTGAAATACTGAAAGTTTCAGATTATTGATATCATTTCTCTGTCCATGACAGGAGCAGCAAAGCTGAAAAAGAAGCTGGAATATTCAATGTCAATTAAAAAAAAAACAAAAACAAAACCACAAAAAAACAAAACATAAGAACTAGGGTATGTTTGGAACTCCATTGGAACAATTCCAAGGTAGTAAAGTCTTATATCACTTAGAGGTTACAGAAGAAACTGATTAGATATTCAAATTGCAGACTGGATACTGAAAAATAGAACAATTAATACTTAATTTTCTCTTTACTAAATGCAGTCATGGCCTGCCAATCTTAATTTCAAGCCCAAATGATTTTAGAACCATAACAAGAGAGCCTGTAATGTGTTTGATTTGTTTATACTTTAACAGTTAAATGGGGGTTTTATTATTATTTTCAACAGACTACTTAAAATTATTTTGCTGATATATTGACAAGGGCGAAGAAATATTTAGAATAACAAGATGTCCAAGCAAAGAAATTCAATTCCATTTCCTCATACTTTATGCAAACTTTTGGGATTTTTCTCTCTGACAGTGGAACCAATGGATTAGTAACACATGATATTAAAAACAGTCAACACATAGTGAGCAGTAACTCAGAAACTGTGGAAAATCTCTTTGGTATTTTGCTGTTTAAACCAGATTTCACTCAGATGCTGGGTGCAACTAGTACTGCATAATGATATACGGGTCCTAAACTAGTTCTAAATCCTCTGGACTCTCTGATCAGAAGGCAGAGAGCAGTAATGTATTCTCTTATATTCAAAGCCTCCAGTTCAGCTCAAGGTTTCAAGAAACAAGGATGTCCTGGCTACGTTTTCCTGGCTGCGAATTGACAGATAGGATGGATGAGGGACAGAGAGCAAGAGTCCAAGGCCACCCTTCCATGATTACCAAGGCACAGTAAACAGGAGCAATCAGGACACTTGCAGCAAAAATATAGCTGGGATCCTAAGCAACATGCAAAAATAGGTGTGCCAAGGGACAATGTCATCCAAATTTTTCAGAGGACAGGAAAGAACTGTAAAATCTATACAGAAATGTGTGTTTCCTGTGCCCTTCTTTCACCATGTTGACTCATTACAATCACGTTTCACAAGATGCACCAGTACACAGACTGTTGGGGGTTTTTAGCAATCCAAATACTGCCTTGTCATTCATATAGAGCATACTCTAATTAAAAAATAAATTATATAAGGAGAACAGTGTTAAGCTGTCTGTCTTCTCTTGAGCATGAGGATACAGTTGCTCTCTATGAAAATGTATAAGAAATTTTCCACCTTTTTTTGCTTTGCAAAACACTACTTTCATAAATTTCCCTGTACAATAGCCTTTTTCTAACAACTGAAATAAAACAGACACACAAAGGTAGCACTACTGCTTGACAGACCTTTTTCTTTTCCCTCAAACACAAATATGGGTACATGTGGGATTTGCTACAGTAATACAAGGGACACTTAATTTTTCCACTGCTTTCATTATATCTTCCTGGGCACAAGGGTATGAGAAGGAAATGGATGTAGCACCAGAATACAGAAGAAGAATAATTTTATTAATCAAATTTTCCTTTCACCTTTACCCACGTAAAACTTTCAATAATATGAGAAGCTTTGCCTAACCAGGCTGCCTAAAAGCCAAGGACTGGTTTCAATGTTTTGTCTTGGATGAACAACATTACCTATGCACCATATAATTCAAGTCACAGAATGACAGAATTGTTAGGGTTGGAAAGGATCTCTGGAGATCAAGTCCAACTCCCCTGCCAAGGCAGGGTCACCTAAAGCAGGAGGCATAGGAACTCACCCAGGTGGGATCTGAATGTCTCCAGAGAGGTTTTTGATAAACAAGTGGAATAAGACCAGACACAGTATTGCTCCCTGGAGAACACCATTAACAACAGGCCTCCAAATGAATTCCACTCCATGGATCATGACCCTCTGAGCATTCAGTTCTTGATCCACCTCACTGTCCATTCATCTAGCCCACATTTCCTGACCTGACCTATGAGGATGTTGTGGGAGACAGTGTCAAAAGTCGAGGCAGACAACACCCACTGCTCTCATCAAGCCATTCTGCCATGTCATCATTGAAGGGTATGAGAAGTCAACTTACATAAAACCAATTCTGTAGCATACTTCACAGACACATATGAGACACAGCCTCTGATCCACACAGTTCACAATCTAACTAAAGACAACATGAATAAAAGTAAATGCCTCAAAATCATACAAAGGGAGAGAAATTGTGACTACAGATGTAAGAGTTCGCTATATGAATGACTTAAAGCTGCTAATTTCTGCCCCTCTGCCAAAGAATAGCTCTGCACAGCATAACAATTAATATGCTGCTATTTTCTGTTACTTCTTCCTTCTTTTCCTTTTTTTTTTTTTGGTTTTATAAGATCTCTGTGTAAATTTGCTTTCTGATAGTGAGAAGGATTTGTGCTTTCATGCCAGCAACCTTCAACAAAATTGTCTGCTAAGCGTGAGGTTTTAACAAACTTTAATAAGGATTCTTGTAATCAATGATATCTTGACTAATGTGACTGTAAGAAGCTCTATTTAACGGACAAAAAAGAAAAAAAAAGAGCTGGGTCAATTTGACATTTCATTTTCTACTCAGTATTACCACTCTTTTAAAAACATCCCTATCCAGATACTTCCTGATCATCACTTTTTTAGAAATCATAATGATTAGCTACAAACCTGGAAAAAAAGAGAAACATTGCAACTGCAGGAAAGGCTCTGGGTGCTAGACACAATTTTTAATGAGCAATCAACACAAAAGTTCTCCTAGAACTATGACAAACATGTCACTAAGAGGAAAAATCCAACCCTCTTTATTTCCTTTCTTTTTTTTTTTCCATCCACATAAGATGAAAGTGTTCTAGCACTCTTAAGAACATCTTCCTTAAAAGAGACCAGACACGTTAGGGACAATTTGCCAGGGCATGAAACCCCAAAGCCCACTTTGGGTGCTAAAAACCATCATTTATGAAGTCTCACTTTTGAAAACCTATTGTTTCTTTCCCTTTTAAATTCCCACTATTATCAGTGCTTCATTGGCTGAGTAGTACCTAAGATTTAGTAACTCCTCCTGCCTCTGGGATGCACAACCTAGACATTTCTAGACTTCTGACACAGTCTGACTGTAGAGTACTGTCAAATCACATATAATCCTACACAAAGCACCGGAGAAAGAGATGCCTCCTTTCACATCCAGGAATCTAATGATTTGAGCCTGGCATGTAGGAGGCCAACGTATTAATTCCTTTTTCTGCTTGATCTGTGACAGAACTCTGAACTTTGGTCTGCCTGTGTCAGTGCACTGAAGAAAAGCTCTCTCATGGTCTGCCTCTGAAGTTGTTCTGTTTTGTAGGAAACACGTGGCTACTCAGGGAGCAATAGAGAAAGCGAAAGAAGAATTCTGTAGACTGGTTGTTAGGGCATTCACCAGAGAGACTCAAGCCCTAATCCCTGTTCTGATAAATATTTCAGGATCTTCTCTCTCTTATTGAGTCTTGACTACTTTGTTTAAAATCCTTAAATATTATTTGAATTGGGATGAGTATCCAAGTATCTCAACTGCCCTTATCACCAACTGCAGCAGTATTATCTCTTCAGGCCAGTAAGCAGCTGACTGCTTACCCAAAGCAGAATATTCACAACAAGAAGGGCTGAATGAGCCTGATCCTAAAGCCCAAAGCAACAATGGTTTAAGAAAATGGATGCTTAATCCCTCTGTTATAATCTCACCAAAATGTTAAAAACTGTGTTATCCTACAACATAAGTGGATGTTTAAGATAGAGATAATTAAGATATTTTCTCCTTTTTTTCTTCTTTTCAGGAAAGTGATGGCTTGATCTAAGTGGTATTGACATCAAGAAAAAAAGAAAAAGACTGTTAATATGAGGAAATGGTACTTATTTATTAGGAGACAGAATGCCCCAGGTCACATCTTGTCTCAGCCAACGGCCACAGTTCCCTAAGTCTATTTTCATACATGCTGCTTAGTGGCATGAATTCTAGCTGGAGGCCACTAACTAGCAGTATAACCCAGGGGTCAGTACTGGGTCTTAACCTGTTAAACACCTTCTTTAACAAACTGGATGACAAAGCAAACCATACCCTCAGAATGTTTGCTGATGATACAAAACTGGGGGTCTGGCTTAGACACTAGAGGGTTCCACCATCATCCAGAGGGACCCTGACAGGCTGGAGAAATGGGATGACAGATACTTTGTGCAATTCAACAAGGAAAAGTACCAAGTCCTGTACCTGGGGAACCACAATCCCAGGCAACTGCTGGGGACCACTCAGCTGCAAAGGAACTTGGCATAACCTGGAAAACAGGAGGTCCCATCTGAACATCGGGTAACACTTTTTTACTGTGAGGGTGGCTGAGCATTGGCACAGGCTGCCAAGGGAGATTGTGAAGTCTTCCTCCTTGGATACTGAAAAAACACCTGGATGTAGTCCTGGGCAATCAGCTCTAGGTGGCCCCACTTGAGCAGGAGGATTGGACCAGATGATCCCCAGAGGTCCCCTCCAATCTCAGTCATTCATATGATTAGATGCTATATACTCATCATATATAACAATGTTCCAGAGTGCACTGGACTTCTTATCATTACAATGGACTAAATCCCACAGCAAATGCCCTTTCAGGGATTTCTAGTGCATTCAAGTGCCCGGTGCAGCATCTCATTCTGAGATGTGGGGATTTCTGAATTGTTCATGTGAATTTTAAGTACAGTTTTCTACATGAACATGAAATCTTGCAGGGGTTCAAAACCCTTACAAGCTTTTTACATTTTATTTATGAGTTTCCACTGTACTTACAGATCTGGGACCCAAATTTACAGTTGACATAGAAGCATCTATTCTTTTAGCCCTGCCACTTTGCTAGCTGAGAAGTAACTACTGTCACAAGGGAGTGCAAGGTCTTGTGAGTATCTAGCTCAGTGTCAATGACCACCTGTGACAACCTGACCAAGAGTATCTGAAAGTAAAATACCCTTTAAAATTTGTGAAAAAGACACGAATTCCTATCCTCTTGGAAGCTCATTTCTCCCAAAATTAAGAAAGAGCAACAAATCACTACGTCTGCTATTAACATTAAAAGAATTAATAAGTTTCAATAAATGTAGGTTTATCTGCTGGGCAACTTTAAATGCACACATGTCTGCCTGTACTGACTGTAATTAAAACATCTCAGAGAGCACTTATATTTCCCTCAGCAAATCAAATATTCACCAAGCTGGTCTCACACTGTGAGCTGCAGAAGACAATTCAAGTCCTTCTCTTTGCATCTCTCTGCAGAGAGATCAGCTTCAAGCATACTCCTGGTTCTTAAAGACCAATAAATAATTAACATGATGGGTGAAGTATATCCACCTGGAAGAATAATTCTTAAAAATGAAAGATTTTGGATAGCAAAAATATACTAGAATTGCTGAAGGGTGCTTGTCAGAGGAGATTCAAGACCAAATCCAAGCTAACTCCGAAGATTCAAATAATAAGTCTTTACCTATGTGAAGTAAAGTTCTTTTTCCATCTGCTAGTGAGGTGATGGCCAGGATGAAAGCGAGTGCACTCTGCTTACAAATACTCAAAATTATTATTCCACCATCAGCTCTTTTCTGTGTATATGCACTTCTGAAGAGATCACATGTAGATTCTCTAATCCTTCCTTTGGCTGTTTGTGTCCAAGTTGCAAAAGGAATTGTGAGGTTATATTTAACCTGTCTCCTGCCCAGCCAGGCTTGGCTTGAGGCTTCAGCTCCAAGAACCAACCCTGATGCATTCATATTGCCTCATGGGAAAATCTTGAGTCTGAGCTAGGGCACATCTTCTGCAGTCTCCCAGACGGGAGAGCTGGTCAGTTCTGAGAGCGGAACCAAAGTGGAAAGCCAACAGTAAGTGTGGTGGGTCACTCGGTAGAGAGAGAGCATTCCAGTCCTGTCCATACAGGGCACTTCAGTGTAGTCATTATGTGCACAGCATGAAAATTCCTGTTCCAGTGAGCCTAAATCACAGAAAGGGAGACAAGTAAGAAAACAGAGGAAATAAAGCAGACTCTCCCAGTGATGAACAGGGAAATAGAAGCAGAATGATGTACAACAAAATTTTATATCCTCAGATCTGCAGATTTTAAAATCGAATTTAAAAAAAATTCCTAAAACTTATTTGATGTTTAGCACACAGTGTTTCTACCATCGCAAATATTGCAGATGCATCTGTAAGGTTGTTTTCTAAGAGTATTCTCCCTGGAAAGAAAATGTTCCTATGGCAAGAGGTGAAGTGAGGAGTACCGGGTAATCTGACTAACTTGAATGTAACCCTGGTGAGATTCAATCCAACCCTGTGAGGCTCTGTCTTTGACGTGGTCTTAAGATCATCTGGATAGCTGCAGCCCACACTTGGAAAAAATAATTTTGTTGTCGGTTCCATGCCACAAGACTTTCAGCATGGAATAACACTTTCTTGTCTCGGTAGAAGCTTCAAGTAATGATTAATTCAAGGATACAAATATGCTCTATTTGGTCCTTATGTTCCTGTGTCGGAGAGAATGCTATCCAGGACATAGAAATGTTAAGAGGAGCAGTCAAAGACTGGGAAACACAAGAACCCATCAAAATCACTTCTGTGGATACATTAAACTGCTCTGTTCAGGCAGCAAGAAGACCCAGGCAGAAGCCACAGCAGTGTTGAAAAGTCCATGTGAAAGTAGATGCGGAGTACAATTTGGGATACTAACAATCTCTAACAATCTGTAATAATGGCCTCCCCACCAGCTCCACCACTTTTTTTTCTTTGTTTTTCTTAAGCAAAAAAGAAGTCACCTGCCAGGTAGAGGTTTGCAGGTCTTCATCTTTCCATTTGTAATTCAGTGCTCATTATTACATACTGACTGCTTAAGAATAAGCAGGAATTTTAACCCTGTTATACAGTTCATTGCCCTGTTAAATTGTGAATCACAAATAAAACTGGTTTAAAGGTTCTTTTGTCCTATAGCAAATATGAACAAAGAAATAAAGAAAAATTTATCACTTTCTAATTTGTCACTTGTGATCAAAAGACCAAATAGGAGAAATTTATTAGGGCAAATACTATGCGTGGAATGAATTAATACTACAATCATTTGCCTTGTCTAGGAAATTGAATCATGGAAGCTGTGCCTTAATTTGTAAAAGCAACTGCAATACATGAGTTAAAATTTAATGCACTTGATCCACAGGAAAAAATTAATGTATCCTTAATATAAAAAAAATCCAAAGGTTTAATTGTAATTCTAGGCAAGGTAAAGAATAAATACTCCTGAAACTGAAGCAATTATGAATCATGTGCTGAAAGGTTTAAATGAGAATTGTAACGGACTTCAAGAAAAGAAAGAAATTGACTGAGACTTTGTTTCATTAGAGGAATGCAGCTAAGATTTATGCATTAGAAATTGATGCATTTATCTGAAAGAGGATATTTTCTTTCAAAAAAAAATAATGACCTTTAAAATGTTTTCATAAAAGTGACATCAAGGAGTCTATTCCTACCTGTTGCTCTTTGCCACCATGAAACTACAAGTTTATTGGTCACAGTCAGGATTTAGGAGACCATTGTCCCAAACACTGGACAAGTGTTTCATACTGACAACACTTTACACATAGTTCAGCACCTCAGACCGTATATCAAGATCAAATGCAGTGAAGCCCTGTAACCCACCTTAATTTTGAATGTGCACACCAGTATCTTCCAATTCAGTAGAATACAGGACTAATTCCATTATGTCTCCTTCTGTTTCTTTGTCTGACTCCAGCCTAAGTCCATTTTATCCTCTATGTCTTCGCAGAGTGGTTAAGTTCCAAAAGAAATTCTTCCTTTCAGGTGCAAAGATATAAATTTTTAAAAGGAGACTTAGCTATTTAAGGCCCAAGCCATTTGAACTAAAGCATACTGGATCATTTGGAAATTAAGTAAACTCACTTTTCTTTCTATTATAGTCTTGCCATAACTACATAACTCAGAATAGCAATAATGTGAAGGTATATGATAAGTATAATGATTACAATCAGTAGGACCCAGAGACATATAGGTCTAATCTTATGAATTTTTTCATGTTTAATGCTTCTTTAAGAAATCTCTAAAATGTCACTGCAGATTTCCATCTAATTCCCAGAACAATACTTTTTATCCTGTTATGAAGTAAGTATTTTATACATATTTAGCTAACACCTCAAACTTACTTCACTTTCTTTTTTTAGAATATATTCACAGAATTCAGACACTATTCTATTAAACTCTTCCCAGAAACCTTATGCTGTAGTGTGCAGCAGTATGCAGTTAAGTTTCTTCAGTACATCATTAAGGTCATCACATTGAGGCTGTTCTCAGTTAAAAGAGGAAAGACTTCCAGAGACAACAGACCCGTATGTATTTGGTTCTGCTTTAGTTTTTCATACCAGGGGAAAAAGCCAACTCCAATTGCTCCATTCATTTCGTCTGTGCCATGCACAACATGCTAGGATTGTGAAAAGAAAATCACTACCACATTTAAAGCCTTATCCACTTAAACAATAGGTAAAATATCTCCGCTACTTCAGTACTTCTTATATTTTGTTTCTTAGAGTCATATGTCACTCTCTACTACATCAGAAATACTGTGTTTTCTTCTAGACGGGACAGCTAATTCTGGGATATGAAGTCCTTTACAGCTGAACTGTGCAAAAACACCATCTATCATACATCCTGCCAGTAACCCATATTTAAGTCAACAGCCTGTCTTCCTGAAATTCTCTCCCCAGTTTGCAGTTTCACTGTCTTCAAAGGCTGCTTCTTCAGGGAGAAGCAAACTCACTCAGCAATGGATATTTTCCCTGGAGAAGGGAACCATTCTTCCTAATCATTCAACAAACCAAATAAGAACTTTTCTGAAGATTTTCCTTGTGAGAAGGGGGAGATGATGTACCTGCATGCAGATATATTCATTCTAGCAGGAAAGTAGAAGGAGATTAAGAACAATGATGCAATCTGATGTACACAGAAATGATACTAAAAAGTTATGTGAGCGTATTTGTCACTTCTTCAGGAAAAAAACATACCAACAATTACAACAAAAGCTTGAGGTTATACATAAGAAAACTTTTAGGCTGTGCTAAGAGATGTTTAGAGATCGTTTCTATAATTGGTGTAGTAACTGAAGTTTCATATATAAGCCAAATACATTACTTCTTATTGTGAAGGAAATGGCTTATAGTTTGGGGGTCCTTTTGCCTCATGCAGTTCAAAATTTTTTTTTACAGCATAGTTGCTATTTACTTCACTCCGCCTTGATGGCTCACTTGTAGTCTATCCATCCACCAATACAGCTGACATATCATGACAGTTCTTCCTGCTCTTCCTCATGAACTGTTGGTTAAATGTCACTGGGTCCTCACTGATTTATAGACACTTTAAATTATTGAAGCATTCTTTTACTTGCTGCTTATTAAGTCTATTTCCTCATATTCCCCAACCCTCATTCCCATTTATCTCACTTAGCTGACTCCCATACTTTCTCTTTTCCCTTTGTGTTGAAGACTGAAACAAAGTGGATGCTGAGAATGTTA
Source organism: Pachycephala philippinensis (assembly GCA_013397055.1). NCBI lineage: Eukaryota > Metazoa > Chordata > Aves > Passeriformes > Pachycephala > Pachycephala philippinensis. Next base: position 240,884 of record VWZT01009513.1, read on the forward strand.
TCTATCTTCATGCAATCCATTATTTAGATTCTTCATTTTAAAGAGACTGGATGACTCAGGGAAATTTTAATTGGATAAAACTTTCCCTGCTTGGTTGCTGGGTCATGTCTATTATAGGTCACCAATGACTGAAAACTGACCTCTGCATAACAAGGCAGTGATTTGAGGTGTTCACAAAGATGATGGAGGAATAATTCAGTGCAGATCAAAAGTGTTCTGCTCGGTCAGACCTCTTGCTGAAAGTCTGAACTGAATTTCTGATCATACCAAGATCAGCTGAATAAGAACTAGCCACACAGATAGAGCTAATTGTATTTTCATGACAGAAGGGCTTTGCTAAATGGAAAAGGAAATTAAACAACTTTGCAAAATAGGATGAGGGACACTCAGGAAGTATGTGAGTGATTAAACCAGTATCATTTGTGTTGTTGGGGTTTTTTTAATATAAAAAAATTATTTACAACAGCTGGAGGTCTGAAATCTTTGACCTAACAGTTTTGTACTAATTTTTAGTGAAAGCGTAAAAAGGTCTTGTCACAACACAAAACAACACCATCACAACTATCAGTTAATACCAAAGTCCTTTGTACACATAGAATAGGTCTATAGAGAGACTATCAGATAAAGTTGGGCAGGTAATTACAGGTAGACAGATGCTGTGAGGCAGAACCATGAGAGGAGAGCACTCTGCATAAGAGCACATATCAAGCTGGGGGACAGGGAGAATCCAGAAAGCCTGTTCTCAAACCTGCTTTTACTTACTCATCTATTTGCATGATAATCTTTCATAAATTCAGCTTTGCTCATGAATTTTCAGCTAGATATTTTCCCTGTGAATCATTATAGCACTGAAATTCAAATAGATTCATTCTTTAACCCTTTTGTTACACTGTCTTGGTTTCCCATATGCACAGCAATAGTACATTCTTACTGTACACTGCTGTTTGAAAGCAGAGTAGAAGCAGCCTTAACCACATCTTTTTTAAAAGTACAGAATCAGTGAACAAATTGTCTTAATCACACACACACACAAAAAAAATCAACAACAACAAAAATAACCAAGACAACAACAAAAACTGAGATGACTATATAAATTTTCTGAGATAGAATAAGTTTCATGAGTATCAATCAAGATATCATTCAAGAGGCATTTGGCTAGAAATGTCCATACATGATAATGAAAGTGCTTTCTTTTACAGATAAATAGAATAAGAAATAGATATCATGCCCTCAGTATATACTGACTTCTGTAACAGAACAGCAAAATAGTATTTGGTGAATACTGAATGCAGCCAAATTGCTATCACTAAAAATTAGTGTACTATCATTGTACTCACCAGTCGATCCTTCTTAACATAGGAAATGGAGGAATTTTTTTTTTTTTTAACTGATGTTTAATCCTTACAGGAGAAATACAGTCTTTCATATGGATTGCTCTTTAAAAATACATTGCATTACTTCTGCTAATAACAAATCTAGGGTTTAATTATAATAACTTTTTCCTATAAAGTGCTTTAATATGAATGTTTTCTCAAAGTACGTTACAAAGATTATTACCTTTATGACCATTCTAAAGGTAGGGGAACAAGGCATGAAAAGATGAAGCTCCATGGCCATTGTCACCCATTGGTCAATGAATAAATAAAGCTTCCTAGACCTACACTCCCTTAAACAGCACTTCTTTAGAAGAATTTTTAGTTTCATTCCCAATAACTTTACAAGCAAGATGGTGATTTTTAAACATGTGTCTTACAGGAAAAAATAACCCTCAGAACAGGAGCATAAATATCAACAAAAGATAGCCTGGAGCAATGAATAGATCACCCATGTGTAACGACTTATTGAGGAGACAGCACCATCACTTTTCTAGATGCAGCTAAAAGACATTTATCCCCCAGAAAATCAGTTTTCAGTACTTGTTCTGCTTCACAGGATGTTATGGTAACACCAGAGGATGCCAGCCCAGTTTGAGGAAGCAATTAGCAATGGAAGCTTTCAATTACCTCAGTTTTTGTAAAATTAGAACATTTTGCAAGGTTTAAAGAAAATAAAAGTAGAAAGGATTTGGGTGAGATCAGAAGCAATGGCACAGTGAAAATGTGAAACCAAGGCTGTGACTGGTTCTGTTTGTCACACTTCCCTTGACAGTCTTTGTATAGTAATCCTGGCCAGAGCTCTAATTTAGGTAATTACATTTTTTTAGCTAAATTTCTCCCTCCAGTTTCAGTTGGCTGGGAGTTTTCTTTCTTTCTAATATGAACCACATGCAGAGTTAAACTGAGTAGTGTTAAGCAGCTGCTGCATTTCATTCCAGGCAGGTTGCCATTGACGGATCTGGCTGTATGACATTGAGGGCCACTGAACTGAGAATAAGATGTGAGTACATGGAGTGAATATCTAACCCCAATGAATCAATAGCAGAACTTACTTACAGTTAAGGTAGGATTTCATAGCTTTTTGATTACTATATACTTGAGCAAGTCATTGAACTTCTGTCTCCCTTTCTTATGCAATGTATATATTCCCTCTGGTACAAAAGCTTCTGCTTATGTTGTGGTAATATTCTAATACAGCTGGAGTCCAGATCTCAAATAAACATCAAGGCACAAACAGATTGTGCCTATTGCACTAAAGTACCAAGTACAGAGAAGTTCCTAAATTCAAATGTGGTTGCACACTATGATCCACTGAATATTCTGCCAGATAATAATTCTTTAGAGTTCTCAGCCCTGCTCTGGACCATCAAAAAGGCAGAAAAACACATAGTCACTTGCTACCAGCAGTTAAGGTTAGCTGGTTAGACCCCATCAAAACCAAAATGATCCAAAGAAAAAATTGGTGCAAGAGTCTTGCACTACCAGAAGAAACCAAACGGAACTCCATCTGTTTGGATGCACCTGCCAAATGGAGAATGTCCACTTTCCACTTTCCTGTGCTCTTTGGCCTGAGAGAAAGCAGCACTTCAGGAGGCAAATGATACAGGATTCAGCTGGATGATATAACCAAATGAACAGCAGGTAGATGGACACACTGCCATGCAAAACAAAACATAAAAGGCAAAGATCAGCATCCCTAGTCATAAGACTACAGAAGAAGGAAAGTAACACAAGGAGAAAATAGGCATGTTTAGACGCTTATTTAGTGCTTTTGATAGTGGGGTGCTATTTCAGGGACCTTAGTCACCATTGAAAGAAGCTGGTAATCACAGAGGGACTTGACTAACTTGAGTGCTTGTCACTTATTGAAAAGTTCTGCATTTTTTCCAGGGTGAAAAGGGTTCATGGATGTGAAGCAGAGCCCTCTGGGCTAACACTAAATCCCCTAGGGTTGTAAAACAACAAATTCACAAATTATAAGGAGTTCTAAAATCTCTACACCTTGGGCACAGGAAGAACAGGTTCGCTGCCAGATCAGCTTCACTATCCAGGCTCAGTTGGGAAAAGAGGGAAAGAAATGATGTATTAATCTAGTAGAAAAAGATTGGAAGTGAATGAAGCAGCTTGGCTTGAGGTCCAACTGATTGGTAAAGCTGGGGGTTTTCCCCCCACCCCCTTCAGGCTTTACATTGTAGCTACTCGTGTAGTTGACTGCCTAAAAAACAAACTTTCTAGATTAGTATGGATTGCTAATTTTATTATTTTTCTTTCTTTAATTTACCTCTTTAATCCTTATTTGTAAATCATTAGCCCAGCCTTAATTGTTTCAACTTCTGCTAAAGGACAATGTAAGCATCTTTCAACCTCACTATATGAATTTATTTGGAAGCATTGTGTATTTTCAAGTCTGTATTTTATCTTAATGCCTGCTGACCTCCATGCATGTCTGTCTGGTATTATTCTCCCTCAGTGTGAACTGAGTTTGTAGTTATTTGTATGCTATTATAATATGTATATTATACATAATTTACACATGTATAACATACATATGTTAGTATGTTTTTTCTAAAGGAATTATACTAAAAAGAAAAAAAACAACAAACAACACTTCATAAAATACGGAAAGCTATTCTAATGATCAATAAAGTACTTATCCAAAGATTAACTGAAGCAAGCCTGTATCACCAAAGAGGAAGATGAGTTTCAATCTCCTCACCTTCACAAAAATAAGGTTTTTTCAAACCTCGAATTTCTCAAAACATACTGTTTTATCTATACTAAATACATGTAGTGTACAGTCTCTGGTAAGGAAAACCTCATTTGACATATGAAAGATGGTGGAAGGAACATCTTCCCTAAGGCTATTATTTGCAGAAAAACAAGAAACAAATTCTTTCTTGCTTCCGAGTGTTTAAATTATCTCAGAATTACCCTATGCACAGTCTTCTGTCTTTCTCAGAGACAAAACCAACTATACAGCTCTGTGAGACACTAATTAAAATGCTAAAAAGTGTCAATAATGACATTCAGATATAATACAACATGTAGAATCTTTGTGCTTAGGAGTTCTCTTCATCTCTTGATCAGAGAGGGCTCTGTTTTTGAAAGAAATTACATGTGGAACTTTCTAAAAACACAGTTACCTGGAGTGGGAGAGATTGTGCAGAGCATCCCTTCAGACAGGGACTTTCCTGCCCTGGCAGAGGTAAAGAGCCCCAGGAGTGGTTACTGGAGGGCACAGCCAGATCCGTACACTCCCTTACAAATCCTTTGAGATAACTCCAAAATATTTTCAATTGTTGACCTGCAGCCTGCTCTTTTTTTTTCTTTTTTTNTTTTTTTTTTAAGAGCAGTATGGATTTCTTTTCATCTATGCCAAATATGAAGATCACTTTGTTGAATGTCAAGACTCCTTATCAGCTCCGAGAGCCAGGACACAATATGTGGGTCTGAATTCACAACATCCAAAATGTCCTGTTGATTTTACATGTGTTTTCCTTCCATTCACTGGAGGGAAAAAGAACCAGGTTACATCTCCTAATACTTCTTAGATGAGATTTTAAGGTCTGTGTTTTTAGCTCAGTTCCACCTAAAATTATCAGCAACTAAGTCTTAAGGATGTGCAAGTGCATTCAGAAAAGCTGTAGAACTATAAACTAATCTTTGATTATGTGATTTGTGTACCAGGAATTTGTGCTTTTATTTAATTTGCAGGCAGTCTTCCAAATGTCCTAGCTTTCTCTCCCAAAATTTATGGAAGTTTTGAAAACCAGTTTGGCAACATTTTTCTAAGCTTCAAGGAAGCAAAAGTAATTATTTTCATACCCCTCTGAATGATGAGCAGAAGCCCAGAAACATGAGGCTACTGTAATACACTGCCAAAACCCATGATTATCAAGTAATGAATAAATCTCTCACTTCTCACTGTGCTGAGCACTGGATTTTTTTGTCTACTTCTTGCCATAAAAAATATTGCAAGAAGCAAAGATTGATGTCCCTTTTCCCCATCCCCTTGGTATCAGAATGTATCATTACCTTTTTCAACAGACTGCAATGAAATGTGGATTTTGGGAGCTGGCAGTGCTTTATGGGGATGATCTTGGCATATGCCTGTTATATCACTAGTCATGCCACAAGTTTCATGAGAGAAAGCTCTATGGTTGTATGAGATTCTTATCTTGGATGAGTGCAAAATTTGAAAGAGACACCCACACATTACACAACACAGTAAGGGTTGCCATAATTTTCATTGAGAACAGATTTCACAGCATTTTGCTGGAATAGTGCTTGGGGTAATCAGCTCACAAGGTCTGCTAAAATATAGTGATTCCAGTACAATAAATCTAAAATCTTCAAAGGAGTAAAGTTTATTAACCTCAGACCTTGTCAGTCTACAATAACTCTGTTAAGCCCTGAGAATGAAATTTTGTAATAAAAATTAAACTGGAATTAGTACTGTGCTAGCTTGTGCCCTCTAGATAGAAACACAGAAGAGACCTGCCAAGCACAAATTAATGCTGTTCTTTTTTACATCAGTAGATATTAGGAGTGTAAGATCCACACAGATAATGTCCGTGGATAATGGACTGCCTGAAGGTAAAAGAAAAATGCTGAAGCCAAAATGATAAGACCAAGCAAAGGCTTTAGGACATTATGCTTTGGCTGTACTTGTACAAACTTAACTGGAAAAACATTGTAGACTGACACTGCATCAGTGTTTTTATTGGTGAGCTCTGCATTAAGGAACCTGCATAAAACCCAAAATTTTCAACAGTTCTTGCTACGTGGAGATCTAGAGAAAAAGAAAGCCTGGGAGCAATGCAGCTAACAAAGCAGCTCAGCAGCCTCCCCAGACCCCATAGCGGGTGTAGTTAACTTTGTACAGAGTCAAGGCAATATCCATCTTCAGAGGGAAACTCAGTCTGAGAGCAAAGAAAATTTTACAGGTGGCTTGCTACATGTTTCTACTCTTCCTGCTTCCTTAAAGTGAACCTTTAGAAGTCTTTAAAGAGCAGTCTGTCCTTATGTTTGTATTAAAATGCTTTATACAAGGCATATGTGTACGTTTAGGAAGAAAAAAACACTTTTGCATCCATTGCCAACATTGAACAACCTTACATGTTAAAAAGAAAAGAAAAAACCAAAACCAGCACAGCGCTCAGGGAGATTTATCCACGACTTAGCAGGTAATTATTTTGGAGAGATAGTTGACTGTAAATGTAGTGAATGTGAATGTCAAAAAGGGAGAACTAGCATCACTATTTGCAATAATATATAATGGCACCTATAGTGTTACCAGATTTTTCCCAAGCAGTTTGTACAGTGCTTTTAACTTCAGAGGCCTCATTCACTGCTACTCATATCCTTAGGTTCATTGAGCAGAGATGTCTATTGGTCTATTTAATATAATATAGTGTTTCAAAATTTCATATTGTTATTTTACGATTATAAATTTTTTTCTTAGATTCCATTAATTTCAATTAGAACAAACCATTTTTTTTTCAAAAAAGAGTAGTAGTTCAGATATGTTTAAGACTGAAATCTTCATCTTAACTCCCTGAGGAGTCTATACAATGAACCATCAGAAGACTCTATTTGAAAGAGTATTAGGAGTATAAAATTTGCCCCTAATGAGTCATGTAGGCTTATGAAATAGAAGAAAAAAGAAACATTTTCTGACACCATAGTTCTGACTTGTCCTGAAAAAAAGGATGCAAAACCATATCTCTTTTCAGAAAATCAAACTGAGTGAATTTAGTGAAGTAATTCAGAAGGCCAGGTGCTTAGGACAAAAAATACCATCTCTTTGTCTTCATGGAGATATTGAGACTGCCTAGCTTGTCTCATCTAATGATTATTTTACACTGTTGGAAAATTACCAACATCCTCTGAGGAGTTGTGGCATGGGGAATGTTGTTGTTACTAATTATATTTCATACCACTGCTGCTAATCATAGTGTCTTTTCCTTTTTGGTAGACCATCAAGGCATAAATCATTAATATGCAAGACAGGTTTTAAGAACGTACTACACTTACTCCTAGTTCTACTGATTTATTTTTGGACACTTTAATAGCAGCCTGTATAGATTCTTGCAACCTCAACATGTTAAATTCTGCTTAAAGACTATTAATGGACAGGTATTACAACATTAATAAAGTCTTTGATACAATTCCATAGAGTCAAAAGGCTTTCTCAAATTGCTTTATAATTTACAAGAGTAACTTCATTAATCAGAAACATATCAATGTAAGATCAATCAAAGAGAATATTATGGTGGAAGCAATAATTTGCCATGATAGAAATTTACTCCCTTCTAGATACCTCACCTAAATAAAATGTTCACACTGTACTTGATCAGTACAAAAGGAAATAATGCAGGAATACTTGGTGACAACTAGGCAGACAGAAATTCACAGATCTATTCCCAAATGCTGGGGAATCTTACACTACATTCAGAAGGATTCACATATTCAATATGCATTATAAATACAAACTTGAAGTACACAATGAAGTTAAACAAGCTCATGCACCACTGTTTAGTATTCACAAAGGCTTTTTATTATATCAAAAAGCTTATGTTTTGAAAACCAAAAGCAATTATAAAAAGCTGGTTAGGAATTTTGAATAAGCAATAAATATTCATTCCATTCTTCCCACTTACAGAAATACTACATCCTATTTATCAGTTTTATAAAAATTATTCTAATGTGCAAAAAGAAGAGATAAAGAAAACTTCAAATCGGAATTGTATTTAAACATTTTATTTAGAAGAAACAACACAGCTTTTAAAATGAGATGAAATTTCCACAACTGGAATAAAGTTTCATCTTTAAATCAGTTAAATAATTGAATTAATGTAAAAAAATACTATTGTGATTTCATAAAGAGCTGTAAAAAAAAGATGGCTATCTGGTTGATTATAAGTCCTGATGAAGATATGATACCAAACCCAATGAAATTCAGGATATGAGACAGATAAAATATTTTATTTCAGAATAAGTCAATATGTAGTATCTAAACACTCAGAGTGATGCTGGCACCAGCTTACTACAGTTGCATCTGCACTGCACTCTTGGCAGGGTGAACTCAGCGTGACGGTCATTCCATGAGATTTTGCTCCTAGCCATACACAGACCTTAATACCCACAATATCAAAACATCTAATTATTTGGGAGGCAACATGAACCTTTGAGAATACAAATACTTCAGATGTCCAAAGTCCACCTAAAAACCTGGTCAACTCAGATAATGCTCATTTTTCTTATAATATGAATTCTTTCACAAAAATGGGATTAGAAATGAAACAGTTAGAAATGAAAACAATGCTTGGTCAAGGGAAGGGATCTTCCGTTATGCTTTGCCAACCAAGAACGTGCTGAAAGTCTCTGTGGAAGAGAAATATGAGTCTCATGATTTTAGAGCTCTGGCTGCTGAATTGACTGACCAAAAAGTACTGCAAGGCATGTAATTTCTTAGTCAAATGAGCAAGTTAGTGCTGTGCATATCTTAAATAGCTCTCCTCTGGACCAACTTTTGTCAGAAGTAACCTGCTGGAAATGAAAGGTATCCAGTTTCCTGAGAAGTTGCAGAAGCCTGTATAAGAAACTATAAGGACACTGACAATTTTGCAGTATGGCTGAGGTAGCCAAAATTCTGTGAATATCTCTGGAGTTCTCAGTCCAACACAAGTTTCATATTTCTGTGCAGCCAACAGCATCTGCATTCAAAGTGCCCCACATTAAACATCAATTCAGTGCTACATTCCAGTGGGTCACTACATACTCGAGCCAGAATGCAAGACTGACCAAGGTATCAAATTGAACCTAGACATTTTGATGCAAACCAAGCCAGACAAGGTAATCAGTTCTCTTCCAGTAAAGTACTGGAAAGCACTTTCAAAGCAGAAAGATACTTCTAAAAAAATATAAAAATTATTCGATAGAAGAATAGCTTGCCCATACTAATCTGATAAACTCAAATATCTATTTTTTTAATGACAAAAAGAAATCTTATCCCTTTTTACCTTGTGTTTACAAGTTGGTCAACTAATTCGAAATTCTTCAGACATAAGCAAGTGAAAGACCTGATTTTGAACCCTCAGTTGTGACTCACTGAAGCCTGAAGCATGTCATCCTTAACTAGAGCCAACTATGGAGAGAAAATCTTAATTACATTAGTATTTAAAATTTTCAGTATCTCTAGACATACTTTAAGAACATCTGCATTTTATCTTCTCCTAAAATGTGGAATTTGAGACCATATGTGAACATCTGACATGGTCTTGTTCAGATTAAAAACTAGTAATATGTCAAGGAACTTACAGGAGTTTTGATCTCTGAAGCTTGCAGAAGGAGTAGGCAGCCTAGGTATTTCCAACACAGCCACTCTAAACCAGCCAGTCATTCATCACTAACGCAGCAGCAACATAAAATATACACCTGTACATCTCATGCTGACATGTCAATCAGGAAAACAAAATGAGCTATGAATCACATATCTTATTTTTTTTTAAATCTTGAGAGATAAAAGCTACATTATAAGCTCATAACAAGAGACCATATGAGAAATTCCTTTTAAATAAAGATCCAAAATAACATTATAGCCGATTATCCCTTTAAAATATTTCCATTTATCTCTTTCTTTCACTTCCTTCCCAAGAACAGAGCATGTGATGTTGTGCCTTACCTACCTCACTCTATTAACAATTTATTCAGTATGACATGTTCCAAAATTATACAACTCTAATATCATGCCAGGAGAATATAATTTCCCCATCAATTAGGTTGAAAGGTAGATCTTTCTGTCTGCCATTCCAGCAAATCAGATTTGTAATATCAGCTTCACCTATTAATTTGGGGCCTGTTCATTTTATTCTGTTTTTTTGTGAAGTCACATTGCCTATTATGCAAATGTACAAAATCTACTCTTTGTCTCACTATAAGACCATTTCTTACATTTCACACTCACAATTTCTTTTTTACTTTTTAAAAACTCTTGCCCATGACTACTGAGCCATTATGTTAAATTGCTTATGCATCTTGCATATGGTATTTGGTCTCAAAGATTTGGATTTTTTTCAGGAATAATTGCTTGACTTCACACCTGAATCGGGCATATTTTTCAATCCCCCGTATGCCCAATTCCTAGCCTATGCAGCACATGGACACTAAAATCTGTTATTGGTTAGAGAGCTTTGGAAAATATCTAGTCATAATGTATGATTCTGACAATATAAGATTTTAAAATTCCCAGGTTTTGGGTTGCAGTTATGGGGCATCCACCACTTTTCTGAACAACCTGTTCCAGTGTTTCACCACCATCTGAGAAAAGAATTTCTTCCTAATAACTAATTCAAATCAGCCCTCTTTCAGTTGAAAACCATTCCCCTTGTCTATCACTATCTGACCATATAAAAAGTTCTTCTTCAATGTTTAGATAACGCCCCACGAGGCACTGGAAGGCCTCAATGAGGTCTCCTCAAAACTTTCTCTTCTCTAGACTGAACCCTAGTGTTGTCTCCTCCTGTCTCTGTTGGAGAAGTGTTCCAGGCCTCTGATCTTCCTCACGGCCTCCTCTGGACTTGCACCAAGAGGTCCAAATCTTTCCTGTGCTAAGGATCCCAGAGCTGGATGCAGCTCCCCCCACCACTGCAGGTGGGGTCCCACAAGGACAGAGTAGAGGGCAGAATCCCCTCCCTCGCCCTGCTGCCCACACTGCTTTGGATGCAGCCCAGGATGTGCTTGGCCTTCTGGGTTGTGGGGGCACATTGCCAGGTCATGCCCAGCTTTTCATCTCTGACAACCCCCAAGTCCTTCTGCACCATTTAAGACATGATTTCCTCAAACATCTCTCAAACATGTAAAGTAAGTTAAAATTAGCAGCAAAGCTCTTTAATGTTTACACAGCACCGTGTTAGACTGTAAGCAAGCTGAAAAGATGAAATTGAGATACACAGATGGGCATTAAAAAACCCACAACACTATCTGAATCATCTGTTGCTTGCCAACATGCAGGTGCATCTATGGAAAAGTATAACACTATGGTAAATATCAACCTACATAAACAATTTGTTTGGAAGAGATTTTTCAGAAAATGTTTAGGATGTTCTAATGTTCAGAAAATACAACAGACTTTTTCTTTTCTTAAACATGCTTAAAATTGATTGGTTTTTTTATTGGTCTTGTAAATACTATCAACTCTATGCAGCAACTACCTCAGGTAAGGAACAAAAACCTTACTGACATCTAAAACACTCATTTATTTCATAATGCAATTAAACACCAAACAAATTGAATACAGAAAGAAAATCAGGCCCTAGTCCTGTACAGATTAATGACCATTCTTAAATATAGGAATATGTCAACAGTCCAAAAAAGTCATTAGGGTTACTCACTTTAGGTAGCTGAGATACTAAGGTAATTGAGACTCTATCAGACATTTAAAATTTAGAGGCCTCTTTAATTTTTCCACAGTTTAGTAATACTACTGATGTGTCTGCTTCAGACATTAAATTTTGCTGAAAAATAATTCCATGTCTATTTCATAAAACAAAACCTCATAAAAGCAGGAAGGATCAGATCATGCCACAGACATTGCAGTGGGACTCCTGATCCAGCAAAAATCCCTACTCAGAAATGCCATACAGTGAAAAATTATCATGCAAATAAAGCAGAAACTGATGAAGTCTTCTTCTCCTTTAGCCCATTACAGATTTATGTTTTGGTTTCTTTCCTAAATTAAACACATAACTAGAAAAAAAGTGTTTGTTTCTTTGCACGAAGGATAAGAGACATAGATAACAGATATTATGTCCCTATAAGTAAGCTAGTCCAAGAGGCAATTCGTTAATTTATCTTCACTACTGCACACTGTAACAGCCTTGTGATTTAGCTTGCTCTGCATGGCTCACAGAAGCTTGTTTTTCTGCCGCCTCATAGAAAGGTAATGACATCTGAGTTCTTATCTTCTTTTTCCTGACTAGGCACATTCCAGCTTAATGCCAGTTGTTCCACTTTGAACAAGATGGGTCTTGAAAAGGATAAAGGCTTTTTACACTATGTTACCCTTTCAGCTTTAAAAATAAACCCAGACTGTATTCCTGTGTAACATGAATTCATTTGTTTATGGGACATTCTTGCAGTCAGGACATTCTTGGGCAGGAAACAGGTCATTCTCAGCAAAGAATCAGAAACCCATCAAGATTTATTACAGAGAATGACTTCTTAGACACACAGGTTTGTGTAATCCAGATTTTGTTATTCTATAATGGGAGAAGCAGAAAGTGAATATAATTATTTGGTAGCTGAGTTCTTTTGCCTGGTTGATCAGCAAAAGCCTCAAAATGTTACATTTCTGGTCTCATGGGGTGAAGAACCACCTCAGCCAGAAGTACAATAAGTTGAGCGCTGGAAGGACTTTCTCTTCTCCAGTTTGTCCCTGGAATAATGATTAATATTCATATCATGAGCAGGAAATCCCACTGCTGTGCTGTCCCCTACAAACTGCACTAGCCTTAATAACAGATTTTATGAGAAATCACATGTCTATTTGACCTAATCCTTGACATTTTTGTCTATGAGTTACAGAAACTTTTAAGTCCCATCCCAGCCTCTCAATGTTCACCCTCCAGCTTTCTAGCAGATGGTCCCCCACACAAGGCTGTGAACTAAAGCCACTAAAGAAATTTTAGTGGCTGATCAGTTTTCCTGAGAATTTGCTTAGGATTAGCATCTGTAACATGTCTGGGTGCCAAAGCCCAAGGCTGCAAACAATTTTTATGCTAAGTAAGAATAAACAGTGAAGCAGACAGGATGCTCCAGGTGCTTTTCTCACCACTTTCTGGATTTCTCTTCTATCAAGCAGCTTATCATCACAAAGATGAAGGAAATGCTGTGCAGCACACTGCAGTGCTACAGGGCAAGAGTGATTTATTATGTAAGAAATTATAAAAGTTTTCATATTTTCTGAGTGTTATCTCATTTTGATAATCATGGAATGATAGCAAGTTTTGAATATCTCTGCCCAGCAAAAATTCAAGTTCATTACTTGGGAAAACACAAGCATAATGTTGCAGTTCAGCAAAGCTGATGAGAATATTTTTGCTTTGTTTACTTGCTCTATTTTTATGTTAGCATTGAAATGCTATCATATACTGCAAAGCAACCAGAATGCCGAGATCGCTTTGTACTGCAGAGCATAAATCACACAATTGTACCTTCAAACTAAAAACAGCCAGCACACGATAGAGGATCACTTGGCTGAAAAACATAACTATTACATGACTGCATTGGGTGAGGTGCCAGAACCAGTGTACAGCACTGACTTCAGGCAAATTCCCAGGAAAATCTTTGACAGTAATATCAACTATTTTGGAAGTTTAGTCAGGAATCCATGTTTTTTGCACACTTAGTTAAATCTGCAAGTATCAGACTTTTCTACTTTTCCTGTTGTTCTTGTATAAAACACAACAGCATTTATATAATTGAAAGCACCTTGAAATTTTGGGATGCACAACTAAGTACTCAATGGGAGAAATATGCATTAGCAAAAAAAAATGTAGTTTTCTATGATGGACTGACAAGAGAGCAAATCAGAGACAAAGGCATTAATACGTAAAGATGAGCTGCTTTGTAAAAAGGTCATGATACCATGAAGTTCTGTTCCTTGTGTGGCTACAGACGCCATACCAAAAGACAAAAAAAAAAAGACCATTTATGTTCAACAGTTACTTGTAAATCCAGATAGTCAGTGTATATGGGACAACATAGCATAAATCTTTAATACAGTGCAAGATGCCAGCAAATGCGTGCCGAACAATGCACTTGTACAATGGATAGGAGGCAAACCCAGAAGAGAACTCTTAACTTGAAAGGAACAGGTTTGTGACATGATGGCCTTGAGTACACAGATGGAATATTACAACCTGGAGACTACTGCATCCCTGTTTACCCTGGTGCAAACACTTTTGCAAGGAGGAGCTTTCATTACTTCATATTGCCTGCACTTTTATTGCTGTCTTCAGGTAGGAACATGTCATCACACCACTCTGTTCACTAGGCTAGATTTTACCATTTTCCCAGGCTAACCTCAAAGTCTTGGTATTCATTCTAAACTAGGAGTATTTCATTCACATGGAAAACACCCACGATATCCTAACATCATAGGGGCAGTTATGCTATCAGCTGCAGAGGGACAAAGCTTCTCTGAGAATTAGGACAAAGTTTAAAGCACATTGCTTCACCAACTTCAAAATGGAGCATAAAATTCATTTTTGGAATCAAGAATTTCTGCTACTAGTTCTTTAAGATGCACAAAAGACTGTGGAAACAAAAGAAGGGTTTGAAAGAACTGTATGGCATTAGAGGAAAGGAAAAAAGAAGGTGTGCTTAAACATTGCCTGCAAGTGGCATCTGTATAGGAACAGGAGGACTCAAAGAGGAGACACTAGGTCAGGGAGTATGAACAGCATACAGCATTTCTGCACTCTCTGAGAAGCAAAATTTTCTGAACATAAAAAGCCTAAAGTTATTTGTGAGCAAATATTTCAGATAATCTTCTGACACGCCCAGCTCTATCCCTTCGTAACATTTCCCTTCAAGCCATGGAAAAGAGTTCCATATACACCTCTCCCAGCTCCATGTCTCTCCAGCAGAGTGGGAGAGACAGCCTATAGCAGAAGCAACACAATTCAACTGATTGCTCTTTGGGAAATAGTCGTAGGAAATTCCAGCAAGGGATTGGCCCCACCTTCTTTAAACTGTAAAGTTTGGGGCTTCTATATTTTTAATACATCTGTTACTGATTCGTTTATATTCTATGTACTTGATAATCTTGATATACAGCATATTGTATCTAACACTACATTGTCATACTTTTTATTTTTTCAAATTTCGAATTCCTAACTTCAGTCTTGTATCTAGGGACCAAGAAAGCTGATTTGCCCTCAGTAATTTCACATGAAAACTGCTGAACTCTGCTTCTGGATCCATAAAAGTGAAGGGTATTGGCCTACAATATAATTTAAGTAGATGTTATAGAATAGGCAGATGTTTTTAAGGCAATAATAATTAATAAGACAGAGGTAATCAACTGCTTTTGGTGTGATGTTAACTACATTACAGTTTTAATAATGAATGCTGAAGGAAAGGTCTGTTTCTACAACACTGAATAAAATTCCCTGAAGAACTAATCCTATAAAACAATAATTCCCTGTTATTCAAATTAGAAAATCAAATTATCAGTATAAAGGCATCATTATATTCCATGATAGGATTTCTAAAAACACAAATTCCTTAGAAACACAGACTTCTTGAAGAAAGCTACTCACTTAAAAGTTAAGCATCATCATAAGAAACTGAACTAGGAATTAACTACAGCAGCTCCACTACTCCTTAATTTATGTCCAGAATTGTCCCTAAGATTATGATGTATCTGTTTTCTAATAAAATCTTGGTTTCACGCTAGAGCTTTGTTGAGAAAGATAAATCCATTTTATGGAGGAACTTGGTATTTCACAATTTGATTTTGTCACCATTAACTCAAACCTACTGTCAGCATAACTGTCAGGGAACCTATAATGGGAAATGTTAAAAAACCTGGGGACTATCTGAAGCCATCCCAGGAAAAGCTGTGAAATCATGTCTTTCAAACAAACAGAAAAATTTACTGCAGCCAAGAAGTTTTGCTGAGCAAAAACAGATGCAGAAGCAACAACGAATTTTTAAAAAATTGCTTCAGAGAGAAACAGAGACACAAGTCAGTGGTGAAAAAAACAGACAAAAATAAACCCATGAGACTAATAAAGGAGGATAAAGAAATCATTGAAATGTCAGTGCTAAACAAATCTGAAATATCAAAAGGCATTTTTTAAATTATTAAGAACAAAAAAATCTGTTTTGGCTATGTGTAGGTTAGCTCCTTGGAGTAAATAATAACAGTTTAAATAATTAAGGAACAAACAGTGTGTTTATTAGCTAGGGTTTTTTTTTTTTTCTTGGAACAAAATAGGAGCCTGTATCCAGCTTGTGCTGTCAGGGACAGGACAAGCAGATTACTATCTGCAATTGTAATTGGTAGGAAGCATTTTAAACATATTTCACAGAAAGAATGAAAAACACAACAGTGTTGGATAATTTCTCCTCAATTGATATAATGGTTGTAGCTGGGAACTTTGTATGCCACTAGTTTTTCTTTTAAGTAATCCTGGAAAATGGGGACATCTCCAGAAAATTGCAGGAGTGCCATTCTAAATGGTGTTAGAGTATTAGGAAGCAATGAATATCAGTTAGAGTTGTCTCATAGAAATAAATCCAACCAAACATTGATGGCTTTTTTTAAGGATTACTGACGAAGTATTACTGATTCATGATTTAGAATCACAGAATTATAGAAAGGTTTAGGTTGGAATGAACCTTAAAGATCATCTGGTTTCAATCTGCCTGCCATGTGCAGGGACACCTTTCACTCAACCAGGTTACTCAGAGCTCCATCCAACCTCACCTTAAACAACTCCAGGAATGGGGAGTCCACAACCTCTCTGGGCAACCCATTGCAATGCCTCATCACCCTCACAGTAAAGAATTTCATCCTCGTATCTAATCTAAACCTACTCTCTTTCAGTTTGAAGCCATTCCCCCTTATCCTATCACTACACGTCCTTGTGAAAAGTCTCTCTACAGCTTTCTTGCAAGCTCCCTTTAGGTACTGGGAGGGATTTGATTGCTCATATCCTCTTTGGTAAAACATTACAAGTGGGAACGAGAATTCTTATTAATAAAAAGATTAAAAACCATCTTCTAAAGTGACCCAGACATATTTAAGGTATATCTACTGATTTTTATGTAATTCAGTACATTCTTTTTATCTTTGTATTGATTTAGTATCAGATATATATTTCTGAATGTTACCTCGGTTTTGTAAGTGTTCTCTTTGCAATGGTTGAAGATAAAAGCATGGTAAAAGACAAATTCTTCTAACCTATGTTGTACATATGTTGAAAAAAACACTCAGCTTGTACTTATCAGTATCCATGGTCCAAAGGGTCAAACCTTGTAACAGCTATGATTTCTCATAACATTAAAAACAGCAGGCATCCACAACAGGTATATAAAAGATTGAGTTTATACTGGTAAGAGAAACTTATCCTCACAGAAACTTCCTTTTCTTGATGCATAGCCAGCACCTCAAACTTTATATCTCAAGCTGACTGAAATGACTAGGTAGATTGTATAGGCAGAAAAATTATTTTTTTTTCTTTTTTTTAAAGTAAATCATAAGGAAAAGAGCAGCACAGATTACTACATTTCCTGCCTAATGTCATCCTGCAGGTACAAAAGCTATCATTACTGTGATGCTGATAAATTGCGCTTCCTAGCACAGAAGGTCCTTCCCCTTATGAAGAAGCACTTGACAAAGGAAGCCAAACCCTCAAAGCCAGAAAGGCCACTCCACAATAATAATTTTGCCCATCAAACACAAGGCTCTGTCAGCTGCACTGAGCATCACCTGCAGTCTGATTGATCTCAGTTAGCGTTCCCCTTCTTTGAATTTTCTGGCGTTTTGGCTGCTTTAACCCGATCGTTTAATGGGGCTCTTTGTTCCCCAATTCACCCTGCTGGTGAGATAACAACATAGATCAAAAGATATTTGTGAAACCTATCAGAGGTTTGGTAGCTTGGACTCTCTCCTTACGTTAAAATTGTTTATTTTGATTTGATAAATGTTCACGGAACCTACAATGACCGCTGTTGCAAAAAGCCACTTTACGTTTTCTTTGTAATAATATATTAACACAGTAATAGTATATTACTGCATTAATATAATGGTTATTATTTCCACAGTGACTGACTAATGCCAAATTGAATATCCCTCTAAATCTGTTATGCCATAAAGTAAATTCTCAATCCACTGTGAAAGTATCTCTTGTTGAGTATCAACATATATTCTGTGTTTACACTGAACATCAGTATTGCTGTTTTAACACCTACTGTGAAAGAAAGCCTAATAACCTCTATGTCTAAAGAGATCAATACCTGTTAGAAAAGTGTAAGTCACAGATAGCTGTGGTCAGCTTTTGAGATTATTCTGGAATATATATACACATTCATTTTGCCAGTAATTAAATGAAGCAAAAGTACTTTTAGAATCTTTTTTTCCTCCCACATATGCAGATGCAATTTGTGTTCCTTGCTTCCATGCTTCAACACAGAAAGAAAGCATTATTTAAAAAACTGAAAAGTCGGAAAAATGGCCCTAAAGGAAGAAGCTGGCCAGTAATTGACACAGAGGCAACACACCAGGCAGTATGCGATTATTTTTCAGAATAATTTTCAATTCTAAAGATCTGTAGCACAAGAATTTCTCAAAGCAGAGCTGACATCCTTGTCCTGAGAAGACCTTAATAGCTTTTTCTTCCTCAAGTCTGCCCAATCACTTTTAGATGTATGTCACATTATAGCACCCACAGTCACTGCTGGCAAATAATTACCTCTCCATGTAGCAGAAACTGCATACTAGCTTATTCTTTTTTTGTCACTTTTTTGTCTTTTTATTTCAACCTTAACAGTCGCTAGTTTCAATGGATAATAATTGGGGTTTGTATTGAAAGAGACAGAGAACAGTCATTCCCAACTGCTCCAGATTTTATAAGCCTTCATATCCCCTCAATACTTTCTTTCTGAGCCTGAGGCACACTAGTTTATTTAATTAATCCTCAAACAGAAATCTTTTAACCTCTCTGATCATTCTTATTTCCTTTCTCCATAACTTTCTTATTTCTTTTTTCTTCAAATAGGGAAATGAATATTATAAACGCTTCTGAAAACACCAGAAGACTGAAGACTGATACAATTTTTTTTTTATTTCTTGACCTAATATTCCTAATGACCTAATATTTTTAGACTAAAATTATTTTGTTTCAGCACCAGTGTGTATAAATTAAACAATGTCTAGCTCTTAGATATAAGTGTAGAGTACATAAGAACCTGTGACAAAGTCAAAATTAGCAGAATTTACACCCTTGTACTCCAAAGGTTTGGTAAGGATTCCTTTCTGCTCTGGAAGTTCATGCACACAGCAGGAATAAACCTGTGCTTTGAGACCATTAAGAAGTAAGAAAATTAACAGCCATCAAAATTAAATGGTCTGCCCAGGTCATGATATATATGGCAAATTTAGGATTGAACATCAACCTTTTTCATGCCAAACGAGTAGCTTAACCAGGACACTATCCTATTTATAAAATATGGTAATAAGTAAAAATCTGGCAGATTATCTCAGATAAGAAATTATACAATTCATGTGTTGAAGTGAAAATGGCTGCCAGTGACAAAATACATAGATGATTTAAAAGCCCTGCTTTTGTAACCATTGTAGCTCAATGGTTAACATTCAAATCAATTTTCAATTCATACAGTTCTGCAAGTGACCTGCTGATTATTGTCATTTGGGGACTTTATCTATTGTTAAAGAAAGGGATTATGAAATACAGTGGCAGGCAACAAAAAAAAGATATGCTGGAAGATTTTCAGACGTTGAAAAATACAAACTCACAGAGTATCAAGTCCTTTGTGACAGTTACATAAGGTCAAATTAATATTCAACACATAGAAGAAAACACCCTTAAAGAGAGATATTACTTGGGCAGTTATAACTTTTTAGAGACTAGCTTGCAGAAAGCAGTGTAGAATACTTGCTGCTGATAGGTCATGAAATATTTACAACTTCTTGCAACTTCTATTGTTTAACTTTTTAATCAGTTAAACAATCCCTCAAATGTAACACTCTAAAAAAAAGAAAGAAAAACTCCAAAAGCCTTCTCAAGGTAAGAAAACTATATTTAGCACTATAACTCTGAAAATAGTCTGCAGTGAAGTCACAGGCCCTGTACAGCCAAAGGCAAGACTTAAAATGATTTGTTTAATGGCAGTCTTTCACTTACAGCTTCAGTGAACTACCACTCAAATGCAAATGCAATATTCCTCCGCACATGTTCCCTTTCATTTTGAATTCCAGGTGCAAGGGACTTTTTTAAACCATTTAAAAACGGGCATGCATCCATTTGTTTTCCTACATGTACACTGGCAAGCCAGATTGAGCCTAATATTAAGTCTGCAGTGTTCCAGGTGTTACTCTGACATCAATAACACATTATTGCTAGCGAGAAACTTCAGCCCTGGTATTTTAAGTCAGGATCCAAACTCTGCTCAGCTCTCAGGACCCAGGACCCTGCTTCAGGATCGTGCCCTTAGGGAGTCACTGATCGTGCACTTAGCTCACCACTCACATCACTGAGGGTCACCTCCCAGTCAAACCCAACACTTCACCACAGCCCAAGTACCATTAGTTAACAGGATCCTTTCTCACATCTAATGGCTTTCCAATACCTTTCTCAAAGCAGACATTTCTATAAAGTAGCACAGTCTCCACGTTTGTATTAACATCAGTCTGGGCAAGTGTTAGCTGTTTACTTCAGAGCAGTTTATGATTACTGACACTATAAAAATGCTATAAATCTCTCTGAAAACTTGCTTATCATTTATCTCTATTCACTGTGATGTTTTGCAGATAACATCTTGGGACAGTAAAGAGTAAACATGAACTTGTAAGAAAAACTGCTCACAATTTCAGGCACACAATTTGGTTGAAATTTTGTTTCTATAGCAAGTGTCCTTAAATTAATGAAAAGCTATCCAGCCTTCAACTACATCAGAAGTTTGGGAGTTTATTTTTTTTTTTTAATACAATATATTATTTTGATTTGTCTCAGGGCTAATCTCAGGAATGTTACACAGAATTATTTGGCTCCTTTCAATTAGTCAAAAATTTTATCACCATACTAGCATTACTCTCACAGTTAATTAATGTTGGTTTTCCAAGAGGAAAAGCTTCTATTAATCCCCCATATTTACTGCTGACAGTGCCAACATTTCAGAGCCACTGTCAGGCCTAAATCAGAAGAAATATCAGGCTTATGGGGACTATTTACAGTCTCTTTATCCTTCTACTTTTCTACCAACCTTATTAACAATAGTGCAAAATGCAGTGGTGATTTTGTAAATACAAAATACCAAACTGAGGCCAGCCTGAACCCTGGCCCTGAAATGGGAGCAGTGTTCAATATTGTATTGACTCAGACTGAGCTAAATTGAAGTACAATGTAGCAAAAAACAGTAGCACATATATTTCCAGTTCACCAAATAAACCATTCTTTCCAGCCCTCCATAACACATTTATTTTCTAACATTTCTGACTTTTAATTGTATTAGCTGTAGAAAACTGTGTCCAATGAACAGGCTGTAGTTACTCTTCATATAAGGTTTAGGCTTCATTTTAAAAGGGAAAATTATATTTCAAAGCTTTTATTCCATAATTCCCTTCCTGATTTTTCAAAGGGGAATGTACTTACAAAGCTTCTATTAAATTTTTAATAAATTTATTTCCCACATGTAAAAAAAACATTTAATTGGGAATTGGAATAATTTACTAGCTAATTACAGACAGCACAGATAGTGTATTTTTCAGTCCAGTAATTTTCAGATGCTCAACAAAAGAGCAAAATAAGAGTTTCAATAAAACTCAGCAAGGCAAGAAACTGCAAATAACATGGGTGAGAAAGGCTTGAAATGTCAATATGTTTTGTTATGAGTTATCCAATTCAGCCTTTCTTCGGTAAGTGAATTATAATGGGAATCAAGAAGACGCCAAGTCTTTGAGAAGCTTGTTAAAAATGTGAGTTATCTTTTAAGCTTGTTCCACCTATTATAGGAAAGAGTAGCCACTGGGGAAAGTGCTCTGCACAGTCACCTAAGAATCTCTCTAAATCCTTTATATGCCTATACACACTCATATTTATAAATATGGCAGTCAATACTTTCCAAAGCGTAGTAAATTCATACCTAATCAGTACTCTGTGTTCCTCTGGGATTAATTCATGCAGGGGAGAAGCAGTCCATGTCTGCTCACACTGTTTGAATAGTGGCAGCAGCAGCAGAGGGCTGGCTGTAGGCCAGCCGGTGTGAGCTGGCTCATGTCCCACTCCCCAGGACTCATGTGCTCTGAAGTAGAGCAACTGCATAACACTTGATCCAATTCTCCTCTGGGCCTTTGAAACAATTACTTTTTTGGTCATTTTCCACTTCAAAGTTCCCAAAATAATGAAACAGTACTTCAAACCTGACAGAGGAATGTTTTGGTAAGGTGTTGGTTTTTTCAATAATAATTTGACATTAAGGTTGCTTTTTTTGTGGCCCAGAGCAAGGCACGTAATGCACACATTTATTCAGCTTATTAGCCCTTCTTTGCAAAGTTAATTAGGTTGTGCTTGTTTAAAGCTAGCTCAGATACAGCTTTTCAGTCACGAGATACCCCATGGTCACACACATTAAAACAAGAGGAGAAGAGACTTCCCTTCCTATCCTGCAGCACACATCTTGCACTGCAGAGCCACCTGGTTGCACACATAGGCCCAAGGATGAAGCCTGCAGCTATGACCTTCTAGTACTGTACAACACTCCTTTAGGAGAATGGTTGTTGCCAAAAGTGGCCTTGGGGGAATGTTTCTGTAGAATACACGTGTATCTTGGGCTTCCTTTCACTGGGACTCCTCTTCCCCATTTGTAGAAACAAAGTTATGGTCTTCACTTGCACATTCTCCCAACTACAATCTCTGTGGACTGTCACGAAAAGAAACAAGACAAAAACTCCAACCTTCTTCTCAGAACACTTCCAGACAAAAAAGACAGGTGAAAAAAAAAGAAAACCCCAATTAAAGCCAAGGAAATTCCTGCATGAAAGACTTTGGGTGAACAGGTAAGTGGACCAGCCAACCACCCTGCACAGCCTCTACTGTATGGATGTGAAAGGAGCAGCATCTCCAAGAAAAAGAAGAGAAAATAGGAAAGGCTGCAATATGAATGTATGAGTACAGCCTTCCTCCTCTGTCCAGCCATCTGCTGACATAACAAGTTTGTAAATTCATGGTGATAAGATCCCTATCCCTTCAAGAAATGTGACTGAACAAGATTGGTGGAACTCAAGAAGCTCAGAGATCCTTCCCACAGTACTGTAAGAGATTCCTAAGGATGTAGAAACTCAGTCCAAAAGACTAAAGTGACTACTGTCTTCGCTAGTTCCTGAAGATACAACTCTGTAATTTTCCCCATTGCCCATAATTATCCTTTCTCTCCCTTTGAACTATTTATTATTTAGGACTAAGTTTATTTACTTACCTGCTGCAACCAATCTTTTAGTCTTCAACATTGTCTACTCAGAGAATTAAGTACAAGGAATATTCCCAGAGCTGATAGAGGTGAATTTGGTACCCTTTTTCTGCGAGAGAAGAGGAGGATCCCAGGTAATCTTCTAATAGCAAAAGTGCCGTAAAGCTAGAATTTTAAACCTATATTTAGAGAATGTGGAAACTCATCTGTTTTAATGTGCTTAGAGACATACAAATGAGATGGGATTCTTGAAATTCAGATACCATTAGAATATTAAATAAACCTTAATTAAACTGGCATGATTTGGAAGTAAATGCACTAAAATTAATATCACTATACCAGAGCAATTGAAAACTGAAGCATGCTTTCAATAATTACTGCCAAAAATTGCCTTCTCTGCATCTCATTTCGTACAGATTAGCCAAGCAGTGAAATACAGGAAT
The DNA here is from genome assembly GCA_013397055.1 of Pachycephala philippinensis. Lineage (NCBI taxonomy): Eukaryota > Metazoa > Chordata > Aves > Passeriformes > Pachycephala > Pachycephala philippinensis. The sequence goes on from VWZT01009513.1 coordinate 264,921, forward strand.
CAAATATATCCATTAACTGGCCTTCAGAAATTAGCATAATTGATCAAGTGAGACATAACTGACCCTAAGCAATTTTTAAGCTCTACTAAGTTTATATGGTTTCCATTTGGTCATGATTCTAATGCAACCCCATTGAGCCTGACAGGTAAAGGATGACATCCCCACATGGTGCCAAAAGCTACACAGTATTATTCCATATGAGAAAAAAAAATCATCATCTATGTCAACACAAAGGAAAAAAAAGTGAAGATCTAAACAGTCACGTGATGGCAACAATCTTACACAGTGCTCAAAGAATGGTAAGATAGGAGTCACTTCCATTCTTTTATTTAGGAGACTCTCTATGTCATTCAGTGTGGAAACTGTATTTAAAATCTCCCTGAAAGGAGTTCGATTACACAACAGCAAAGATTTATGATGCTTGACACCATAAATAAAGGGGAAAAAAAAAAAACAGTTTTAACTAAATAATAGAAAGCTAAACATCTTCTAACTCACCTTATGATACTCAAGAGGTATCAGGATGCACAACACCCTGATTGATAAAAGAAACTCTTTTGCTTTTAATACTCTCAGTAGAATTACTCTGTGGCACGTCACTGCATAGCAGTAGGTAGAGAGAAAAGCAAGCAAGGTAAAGTGGTGACATGCCACAGTTTTCTGCAAATAGTATGCTGCTCTTTTTGTCAAAATTCAATGGTATTTGTTTGACATTTAATTAAAACTCAGGGCCATTAAACTCAAAGGCCTAGAGATGTCACTGCACCTAATTTGTTAGAAAATACACTTCTAGGGGCTCTTTAGTTCAAGGAGAAGGATGGAAGATAAAAAGGTCAACAGGGGAATTTTTTGAGATGTCTCTAACTTGTTGCTTTATCAATAAAAATAGCCATTCAACTTTCTAAAATGGAATGCATGAAAAGCCATGGGCATGAAAATGCAATTACTCTCCTGTAAATTGGTAGCACATTAGTATGCTGGAAGGGAGAAAGAAAGTATAGCTTGGGCTTGGGGAGCCATGAGATTGATAGCCACCAGGAAAATGGTTTCTTTAATTAATTTTCTTCTGAAAATTATCCAGACCATTAAAACTTCTTTAATACTTCCATGGAGTGAGATTTGGCTCTAACTTACGAAAAGCTGATGTAACACACAAGACAACACAGCAAGAACTTCTGAAGGCAAATTAATTAAAAGAGATTTTTAATAACTTCCTTACTAACAAATAACCATTTTCTTGGGTTTTTTTTTTTTTTTTGTTCTCTTGAGAATTTAGAAGCATAATTACAGGCAAATAGTCATTATTTCCCTTTTTTGTCGGAGCATTTTCATGTGTTCTATCACTGTCTAAAAAAATGCGCAAGGAATCAGAAATGTTTAAGTATTGATGCATTAACTTAGAGAAGTGAGAATTTTAGGGCTGATACCCGTATTTATTATAGAGTACATGGAGAACACGAGCACTCCAGAAAATGTAGGCAGAATATCTGTCCTCTAAATCCCAGTCAGGGTTCAGTAGGATCCAGGAGCCAACAACTCTGAGTATGCTCAGTAACATAAGATTAGGCATCTAGGAAAATTTTGTATTGATGAGGGAAATTTAGCTGTCCCCGTATCAACTGAGTGGGGGGTTACAAAAGGAATCTTTTAAACTTAGCATGAGCAGGTCCTTAGTCCAGCCTTAGAGTAACTACAGTATATTTTTTTTCTTAACCACGAAACAGAAATATTTTCAAATATATAATTTACTAGACTCAAGTTATATTTTAAGACCACTCACATATTTTCACTTCAAAACTATCAGTATGTCTCGTTGTAATCCTGAAGGGGAAAAGAAAATGACACCACAACGGCAGCAGTCAAAAAATACTAAAAAAACTGATTACTTGACCTTACAAATTAATATGAAAAAGACTATCCAGATCCTTTTCTAGTCTTACTGAGACCTGTTCCTTGTAAGGTGTTTTCTGTTTCTGAAACATATCTTTCACATGACTCATATGGGAAACTGGCCAGGCTGGGGTCTGGACTATACTTTCTGTAACATGATGAGATATTTTCTTAAGACCTATAGTTAGCAGATAAATACAACCATATAAATACAGCCCAGTAGTTCCAGGTATCTCTGGTTTTGGTAACAAAGACTGCCTGCAAACATAAATCGTAAAATAAACTGACTAAAAAAAAAAAAAATTGCATATACTTTCCAGGGTCAGAGGCAGCATCCAAGATCTACAGCAGGGCATTAGTGCTGCTGCATTTGGGCAGGGGCAGCCACCATGCTCTTAAAAGAAATTAGAACTACCACTTCCATATGTAAGAGGCACAGAGTGATTCCATGCTGTGGATGACCTCTTTTCAAAAAACACCGCTACACAGGATTCTCCTGTTTGCTCGTTTCTGAACACTGCAGTTTGCCTAGTTCAAAGTCAATACAAGATGAGAATCTCTTTCTCTTACAAAATCAAGTTAGACATTTACCTTGTCGTGTGCATTGTGCTGCTGAGCATGCCTGGTTTGAACAGCAGAGCACAGAGAGGCAGGGGAACAATGTGACGGGGAAGAACTTTGTGGCTGGGTAAAATACAGCAACATCTGTCTTTTGTTCTCCACTGCAGTATGAGACTTCAGGTCTGAAGAAAGATACGTAAATAAGTAGTCTGAGAAAGCATAAAGCAAGCTGCTGGGATCGGCTTGGCACTCCTGAGGAGTATCACTGGTTTGCTGCCTACAAAGATAAAAATACAGGAAGTGGGCCAGATCCCTGTCAGAAATAAATCAGAACCTGCCTGTTTTGACCTGAGTGAAAGTTTCAGGGTAAGTGGCAAATTAGGTGTAGGGACCAGGAAGATCAGATTTAAAATATTAATTTCTTTTAAAAAAATAATAATTATTAATTCTATTTACATCCACAAAAGGATTTTTGTTAAAACCCAAATTTTATTTCTCAAAAAAATATGTAGCATAACAATGAAGTGATGTACCATGGATTTTCTAATAAACATATAAACACTTGATGTAATAATGGGAGAGGAAACATGCTCTTAGGGCTTCAGATAAAGAACCAGACATCCAAACAACAGCTTTCTGAAAAACTTCTTTGTGGCAGTAGAAAATGCACTAAAATCATAATTGTCAAGAATTAGCCATTCCTAGTGTGTCACTCTGTGTGCAGAGCTGAAAGTGTTCTAAACAAAGAGGGGTTCCATGCACAACAGCACAGCAAAAAATTGTCTGCCAGACAGCTTGCTCTGGAGTGGCAGTGAACATTGTGTCAGGTTAGGAGAAACAGGCATTCACTGGCTTTACAATCCAAATCAGGATTTTACAAAATTCCTCACATTTAATAGGAGCTTAACAGATAAAGCAACCCAACCACTGTACTAGAAACCCACAAGTATTTTTAATATTAAAACAGATATCCTGATATGTGGGCACTGTTAGCAAAACAGAGAGGTATGTCTAATTCTCTCAATTTTAAGCCCTTTTTTGCAGTTGTTTATAACTTCTCAAAATTGTTTGGAGTCAGTATTTCCCATGCATTCTCTTTACTTTGGGCTATTTTGCTCTAATTTGAGAATTTAAGTTAACATGCTTCAGTTGCTAAATAATTTTGTTAGGAAAAAAGTAATCCTTTGGAGAATTCCTTCTGGAATGTAGATTAGGCAGTCCTAGGGTGTACAAGCATTAGCTTTTTGGTTCAAATCCATAGTTATCTTTTTGAAATTAACCCGGTATAGTTAGTGCCTTTGTTTACATCATGAAGTGGGCTTGACATTCACACTACATACACTTGTTTGAGATGAAAGTAAACCCAAAACCAGTTTCCTGCAGCATACCTAAGGCACTCCAACTGCTAAAGGTGTTTCACTGCACTGCACCCAGACAGGAATATCCAACACAAAACCACTGAAACGCATCATGGAGACATCAGGTCTGCAGCACTATCTGTTTGACTCTCCAGATCCTCTTTGTCATTCGACATTACCAAATGGTGAGAGTACACCCTAACACAGAAATCGGTTCACAGAGTGGTTGTAGTTGACCCTGGTTGGACAACAGATACACACCAAAGCCTTTGTATCTCTCCCTTCCTCACTGGTCAGGGGAGAGAAAATGTAACAAATGACTCATGGGTCAAGATAGGGACCCATGTGTGTGAGAGAGATCACTCACAATTACTGGCACAGGCAAAACAGACTCAACTTGGAGAAATTAGTATAATTTATTACCAATCAAACCAGGGGAGGATAATGAGAAATAAACCTCAAATCTTAAAGCACCTTTTCCCCCTTCTTCACTTCTTCCCAGGCTTTATTCCCGATTCTCTACCTCCTCCCCCCAGGCAGCAAGGGGACAGGAAATTGGGCTTACTGTCAGTTCCTCACACATTGCCTCTGCCACTGCTTCTTCATCAGGGGGAGGAGTCCTTCCCCTGCTCAAGCATGGGTCCCTCCCACAGGCGACACTTCAGGAACTGCCCCAGCATGTGTCTCTTCTACAGGATGCAGTCCTTGAGGAACAGGGGCTCCAGGGTGGGTCCCCCATGAGGTCACAAGTCCTGCCAGCAAACCTGCTCCAGTGTGGGCTTCTCTCTCCATGGGTCCACAGGTCCTGGCAGAAGCCTGCTTCAGCACAGACTTTTCAGAAGTTGAAATATTAATACCATAAAATTGTCCTCAACTCATTTACACTCTGTAGGGACAAACTTAATATGTGTATGTCGGATTCTATTCACACAGGGTTTGTATAGGCTTTACTTGAATAAAGCTCAGATTATTCACTTCAGAAAAATAGTTACCAAGTATATTGAGTGCAGTGTTCTTTCTCTGTAAGAGATACAGTTTCTTTTGTGTCCTGGAAGATAAAAATGCTGAAGTACAATTATAATATAGCACCTCCTACTCAGCTTTTTCAAAAAGACAACTTATTTATTTTTTGAACCAATTTTCGATACCTTTTCTTTCCTCTCATATAACTATTTCTAAAATTAAAAGAAAAAAAAAAAGGAATAAATAATCCTACCAGATTAATGTAATAGCATTAATCTTTCCGGTTGTCTGTGTGCACATGAGCAGCCAAAGCTATAAAAATGGTGAAAAATTGCAAGTGTACATTTGGACAGTACTTTCAAATGTTGTTCCAGAGGTATGCCTCCTCCAAAACTGTAACCCTTTAATAACCCAAATCAACTGGTTCACAATCAGATTCATTGCTGAGAAGTAGGTCATATTGCAGGCAACAGAGCAGTGAGAGTAAAGCAGACATAAACAGGGAAAGAGGGGAGCAACCTCCTCATTTCTATGCCACAAAGTTGAGATCCAGCTGAAAGAATTGGCCGTATTGCACTAGAGTCCTGCATATAAAAGTGGATCTGATGACACACCCACACAGCCTGACAGAAAGTCCATGAAGCACATTTAACCTTTCAGAGTTAGTTCCTCTGTGTCCAAGAGTATGTCTTCATACTCTGATCCCTTCTCTAATGGCTGTCTGAATGGATTTTTTTTTTTTTTTTTGTTACAGTCCCTCTCAAAAAGGATCAAGATCAGTTTTAGCCTTTGCAACCAAAGTCAGATTTGGTTCATATGCACAGTTTACAGATGGGATCCTGCATTAAGCACCATCTTGAGATGACCTTAGAAGAAAGATTAGTGTGTGCCCAGGTGTGCAGTTGTTTATTTGTAGTCTATCTGCCCCACAGAATCATCCCTTACTGCATGAGTCTTTACTACAAATAGCTCAACGTAATCCACTGCAAGAACAAAAAGGATGTGTAGGTGTTCCAAGTTCACTGTGGATGGCAGCAGATAAATTATAGGCAGACTATTAAGAGCAATATGGACATGAAAAGATAGATGAGGGAGCACACTAACCTTGAACTCACTCTCTGACCAGGCAATTTGAGTTAAACAGAGTGAATCTGTTAGACATAGAAGGTTCAAGTGCAAGTGATGATGCACAGCTCCATGTATTCACCAGCACAGGTTCAACAACCCACACAGCTACCAGTGCCTCTATGGAATGAATTAATAAACGAATAGATGAAACCAAGCAAGACAGAGACAACCTTAGTGAGCAGAAGGAAGCCTTTGGGAGGGCATTCACAGCTCAGTCTCCTTTAGTTAAAACCATATGTCTATAATTTGTCACTTTAAATCCCTGCTAACAGTAAGCTCTCCTGCTCTGAAGTCTGGTAGCAACAGTTTTCACCACTTCAATCCCATACTCATAGGAAAAGACAGGTCACCATTCGTTTGTGACTTCACCCCCTTCTGGTTGGAAAACCACAACATATTACAGGTTATGTTAAAATATCCATGTCTACAAAGCAGGGTATGTGGAAATCCCAAATATAACAGGGATCTGAAACCCATCCCTAGCACCACAGATGTCAATAAGATTTGTAGGCCATTCCTTCTCTCTAAACCAGCAAAAATATGAGATCAAACATGCAGTAAGTGTCAGCTACACTTAACACACTTATACTAAATATTAACAGATAGTATGCCTGATAAAAGAAACCAAATTCTATTCAAGACCTCACCAATGCAGAAATGTAAAATGTTCTAACTTAGAGCTGTCTAAATCTAAATTTGTTACTGAATCCATCTTTCAAGCAGCTGTGATACTGCTTCACATCAAGTGGACAATGATGTATTAGTTCTCTTTAACATCGTCCCTAGAATTTAATGACAAAAATGGGTTCTGTATTATCCTTGGAAGACACCCGATATTTAAACTAAAGTTTACAACATGGATAAAACTTCATTCTTGTGTACCTTACTCCACACTTTCAATTTAAAGCATGGTTGATATTCTAGTGATCGGTTTTTTTGCCCTTCCTGCTAATAAGCTTTCTGCAAGAGTGGGTATCGTGAACACAGAACTAATACAGAGTGCATGACAGATCTCATTTGCACAACAGATCTGCAGTGAAAACAAAAGCCTAAAATCCTTCTCTATTCATTCTATAAAGGAAGAAGGATTCACTAGGTGAATAAATACTGGAGAGGTTTTGCATTAACAAACACTGGATATATTTACCCACGTATTTTCTCATTTTTTCTGCCAAACACTTGCAGAATTCCTGATCTCTTTGTAGTGATACTATTTAAAAATGGACCAATGCAAATCTCTTCATCTGCATACCACCAAGAATGTGAGCCTAGTTTCCAGGAGACAGTAAGGACTATTTTGAGAAACATTTTCACATGACTGAAAGAAAAAAACATGATAGGGAGAGGGGAAAATATTCTACACAAAGATGAATCAAACAGGTATTTCATTAGACACAAAACAAGATATTACTTTTATTTGAATATGTCTGACTGAAGTTCCATCATGCACAAGTAGCCAGCATAAAGGAAAATGCATACATCATTTGGAGGCAATACTTACACACTAATATTTAGGTGAGGCAAATAAAAATAATTTTAAAAAATTAGAGACTGTAGAATCATAAAAAGGCTTGGGTTGGAAGGGACCTTAAAGATCATCTAGTTCTAATTCACCTGCCATGTGCAGAGATGCTACCCACTAGATCAGGTTGCTCAAAGTCCCATCCCACCTGGCATTGAACATTCCTATCCACATGGGGCATCCACCACCTCTCTGGGCAACCTGTAGCAGTGCCTCACTACCCTCACACTGAAAAATTTCCTCCTGGTATCTCAACTAAATGCCTCCTCTTTTAGTTTAAGACCATTTCCCCTAGTTCTATCATTACATGTCCACTTAAAAAGTTGCTCTCCCTCTTTTCTATAAAGCCCTGGTAGGTACTGGAAGGCAGCTCCAAAGTCCAGAGGCTTCAGCTTTCTCTTCTCTTGGTTAAACAACCCCAGCTCTGTCAGCCTGAGCTCCTTTGAGGGCGCATACTCACAGCCCTCCTCTGGACCCATTCCAAGAGCTACATGTTTTTCCTGTTCTGAGGATCCCAGAGCTGGACTCAGAATTTGTGAAAGCAAAGTAAGGGGCAGGATCACTTCCCTCAACCCATCAGCCATTCTTCTTTAGAAGCAGCCCAGCACAGGGACAGCGTTCTGGGCTGTGAGCATGCATTGCCAGGTCATGTCCAGCTTTTCATTCACCAGAACCCCCAAGTCCTTCTCCTCAGGGCTGCTCTCAGTGAGTTCTTCTCCCATCCTTTGCTCATGCCTGGGATTGCCCTGACCCAGGTGCAGCATCCTGCACTTGGACTTATTGAGCCTTATTAGGTTCTTGTGGGATGCAGAAAACAAGAAAGACACTTGTGCTTTTTGCAAGCAGAAGGAAACTGCTCATGTAAACAGTGTAGTAAGTAGCATCATTCATAATATAAAGGAAATAGAGATCCTGAAGTATCTTCACAGATAAGGCTAACTGTAAATATCCTCTAGTCTGACATCCACTCAAAATCTGACCAGAGTTAATTTCTCTTTGAATTAAAATATTACTTTTAAATTTTTTTTTTTTTTTTTAATGGAAATACATTGTTTTAGTGTATATGTAACTTACCTACCCTCTACATTATTTCCCAAATGAGTTTATCTAAGTTCTAGCTCTGGTACTTCTGTTTTACACCTTTATAATTTGTTATTGATTTTCTCTTTATTAATTCTGTCACAGTATCATCTTCCTCTTGGTGACAGCCATAAACCAGAGTAAATGAATGTGTGAGAGAAGAAGCCAGTGATTAAACACTATCAAAAAATTGTATACCCTTCGAGGCATTGAATGCCAGAGAAGCACAGTAAGTAAGGGTTGTCTGAAGTGATATAAGAGAGACCTTGTGGATAATTCACCCTCCTTCCCTCCTCTAAACCAAGTACCATGATATCTAAACTCAGCAGCAGTCAGTAATGTGCAGTAGAAATTAATCTCATATATGTGACTATGATTTCATATTTTTCGTCCTGGCCCAAAAAAGCATTATGCCTCTGAGTGCCTACAAGTAAGTCTAGAGTTTGGCCTCTAGTAATACAGAAGTCATCATCTGATTCTGATTTATCACCCCAGCAGGAGAGAGATCATATAGAAGTTTCATGGATATTTAAACAGTACCAAGCAGTCAGAGGTCTGGTAGAAATAAGAGTAAAACTTCCTTTTGGAGGAATTAACGATTAAGAAAATGGGACAGCAGGGGATAAGGGAGGGAGGACTAGAGAGATGGAGAAAGAAATAAGGAAGAAAACCACTTTTCCTGTGAAATATTTCTAAGAGCAAAAGCAGAGGCAGCTGAATCCAGGCTTCAGTGACTCCAGCATGCAGAAGTACAGTTGCACAAGACCTACACAAATCATTTTGCTATGATCTCCTTAGAGCTTCTGATCTTGGCCATATTCGGTTTGAGGTATTATTTTGATTTTTATTTCCACTTCTACCTACCTGTTTCCATAAACTTTGTAAAAACTTTCTTGCCAGCTATTTACAATACCCAATACAGACTTGTGTTAAGAATAGTTTCTAATATTGGTAAACACCAAATGCCATTTCTTTAAGGTTTTGTAACATTTTCCAGGATCTTGCAACCAAGCATTCTTCCTTTTGATTTTGACAGGTCAATATGATATGCTATGCTTGGTTTAACAGATGATTTTGAAGAAATCTTATCTAAAGAGGTTTTCAGTCGTTGATACTTGCCAGGAAGAGTCCCAAACAGGCAGTACAGTAATTTCAAATATGATTCTAGATGTCTTAATATCATCATCACACACTACATGCTAGGGAGAAAAAATTAACAATGCTCAAAATTGTGTGCAGAGAGCATGAAGGATAAAAATCATAGCAGCAATGATACTGATACACAAAACTCTATTCTCTTACCCACAGCTCTTGCCTTTTACCTTGGAGCATGAATAGGGTCAGCACAATTACTAGAAACTCTCAGCTTACAGGGAGCGTCGGTAGATCATAAAGCCAGATGGACAGGATAACTACATAATCTCTCTTTGAGATAAAGGCAGATATCATTTTTATTAGTAAAGGTCTCAGCACAAACCGTAGTACAATTAAACATGGTGAATAGAAAAAGAAAATACATTTGCACGTTTTTCTACACCAGATGCAAAGACTACTGTCATGCAATTTTATAGCACAAAGAAAATGTGATAGATGAGGAGAAAGGTGAATTTTACAGCTCAGTATGAGATGTGCTAACAACATATGAAGGAATGATGTTACACCACTAACAGGAGATTTAAACGGGTTATGTACAATGTCTAGAGAACTGCTGAGAGCTTACTCAGTATCTGCAATAGTGCATGAAAAGATGAAAAAGTATCAAGTGACTGGAAAAAAAGGCTTAATTGTCAAACTGCCAGAGAGAGCAGTTCTGCCAGGTTGTAATAAGGAAGTTATTGGGACCTGCTGATTTAAGGATTTCTAGTTTAGTAGCTGTTACTTAATCTCCTTAATTACTGCAGGAAAGCAAAACATATTACATCATCGAGTTCCTTTCCCCTCTTCACCAAATACTTATTCAATGTATTTCAATGTTCAATATTTATTGAACATGGGTTTGACAGCTGAATTCACATGATCAATTCCACTACTGCCATCCAGAAACATACTGATAAAATACTCAGGATTTATTTTGTTCTTCATATATTTAATACTCTTATTTTTCTTATTTCTGCTGACTATAAATGCCACCTTCTGTCCTTTCCTTATCAGTTCTGTGCAATTTCCAGTTTTTGATTTACGTTATTAAAGTCCTCTTTCATCTATTTTTTTATATACACTTATTATTCATAATAGCATTTGCATCCCTGCAGAGTCACTTTCTAATCAGTGTGGCTCACGCTCTGCTGTGGTTTTTTGGACATTTAGTAAAGTGAGAATTCACCAATTGCCATTGCTATTTTCAGTCATAACTGTTTTCTGTTTTGCTTCAATTGTTCCTTCCAGGGCATGAAGACACAGGCATTTAACATCCAGTCCAAAGCATATGACATCCATTTGCTCCAAACCTACCAAGAGGTTCTAAGACTGTGATCAATTCTTTGATACATCAAAAGGAAAGTCTCAAACTTTGCATAACACTTTGAGTTAAGAAACAGCTAGAGTTATGCTGTTACGTCAAGATGGAACCCTTATTATGGAAAATCATCATCTGCGATTTCATAAATTCAAAGATTTCAGGGTTGACAGGATGGTCCATCTGCATGAATTCAGATGGAAGTCAATCACCATAATTCAGATAAGACATTGCACACTATATCAGGACATAGAGAAGAGAAAAGCACAATAAAGAAAGTAAGCAGCCAAGCTTTTATTTTTGTCCACATTTTTCTGGTCCCTAGACAGTTTCAAGTCCAGAGAAGACACAGTATTTTAATTTTAAATACAATTAGACCTGGCCATTTACAGACACCAAAGTTTTAGGAATCTGACAGGGAGGTAGCTTTACTAAGCTGTCACAGGTAACTTCATGTAGGTACACCACAGCACTGTCCTCTGGGCCAGTGTTTAGCACTGCCTACCTCTTGCAGAATTATTGTTCTAATAGATCCCAGTTCTGAGACATGACTGCCTCTGACAGGTACTATAGATATAATTTAGCTACATCTTTTTTCCTTACTCCTACTCTTCCCCCAGTAAATTTGATCCTTGCTACCCTAAATCAAACTTTTGTTACTGTAATCATTGTGTCTTTTGCCTACCTACCTCACACAGCATTTGCAGATAACTTCATGTCACGTTTAGAAAACAAAGGAAAATTCTGGCCACCTAAAAGTCTCAAAATGTTACAAACTAAACAAAATAAATATCATGAGGAGGTCAGGAAAGTACAAATAGGAACTTTTTTTCCATGTTGGTTTTCTGAACCTTGCAGCAGTGGGACATATATCTGTATCATACAGGGTAGAAGAGGAGCCAGAACACCAAAACCGACTCTAGGATGATAAACTTATTTAATCAGAAGGCACTATGAAACTTGGTTTTGCAGGCAAACATAATAAATTTGTCTTCATCTAGGTACATCAAAAATTTGTCAAGAAAAAGTAACATTTTGCTTTTTGGGAAACTCTCATTAAATGGGGCATAGGCAATGATGGAAGATGTTCTACTGTAATACTAGACCTGAAATGCAATAAAACCTAGAGCACTGAGAGGATAGAAGAAAAGGATTTGTTTTAAAATACCTGATTCTCTGGAAATTGTATGAAGCTCCCTAAATGCACAGAATGGTGATTTCAGAGGAAGAATGCTGCTTTCATATCATTTCAGATTAAATGTCTATATGCATACCCAAACATACACTCCAAGGCATGCCTCCTTACCAGTTCTGCTACTACTTTTTTAGTAAAATTATTTAAATTTTTGGGTTTGACAGTAGAGTTATCAAAATGTTGATTTGGTTTGACTGGTTTTTAGTAGAGATGTTGTCTAAAATTTGTTTAACATGTAAAAGATTTCACAGCCTGATTTAGAAGTTAGTACATTAAATCATACTAATCAAGAACTTCAGATACTGTTCCTAACAACCAAGTTTCCTAGGTATCTGCAATACTCTCATCAATCAGAGGATTGAAATATTTGGTTTTACTTTTTGAGTAAGACTCAAATATTTTAAGAACTGTTTAGGTATTTAAAGTAGCAGAAAATCTCAAATACTAGTAGTCAAGAAGAAGTGCAGTTTTCAATTACTTTTAAATTATGAATAATTTAGATCAATATTAAGAAGGGATGGATGACTAAATATATTACTGACTGTAGCACTGATGGGTGATATGGCTGGAAGACCTTAGGTGTGCTATTACTGACCTTATAACTGCAAATCTAACAAAATCTCAAACAAGTTTAACACTAAAACAAGGCTTTCCTATTTAAAGACATCCTTTCAGATATCATTCCAGGGGCTGTGCCAGTTTCCATGCCACCTTATCATAAGACTATTTGGATTGTTTAGCACTATGGACAGACAGGAACAACTGAGAGATTTAACCTTCCTATGGAACATTAAGTAAAACAAAATAATACCCTATATCTAAGCTAAGTTAACAAAAGTCAAAACTTATGAAATTATCTTCAGTCATGGCCAGAGGTATATATTTGTCTATCTCTAAAAAGAACAGAAATTTTCTCTTTCTTTAGTAGAATACCTCAACTAATCATCTACTTATTTCAGAATTTAGAGGTGCCAAGTCCTTTCCCACTCCAAACCTGCTTATCCCACTAGGAGAGGCAATAGCTTCCCTGTTGTGGGTTTGGGGTTTTTTTTGTTTTTCCTTAGCATATCTGAAGATCTATTTTATTTTATATATATATATATACAAATCAGGCAAATATAATTTGAAGTCTTGTCATAGACTTTATTTGATGCTATTTCCATAAAGAACCATATTAACTCCTAACACAGAATAGGTCCAATTTGGTCCCTGCATCGTATTAATAGGCACTTCAGGCAACACAGATGGAAACTGAGCCACTTACTACATTTCTTTTAACAGACATACCATTGTCTGCTACAACTCATGTCTTCATAATAGTGCATCTGCATTCTTCCTTCTGGAATTTCAGCCACAGGTTTATGTTTTCAGACTTGTATTTCTCCTTTCTTGGCAGTTATGTCTTTTCAAATGCTTATATTCACTAGAGCTTGACCTCATACCAATAACACAAATTGTATGCAATAAGCCTTGAAATAATTTATAGAAAGGCTTCCAATCTTTGGTTGTAACAACAATATTATTTCCCAAAAGCACAACTACACCATCACTCATCTTTAAAAAGAGAGCTTGTAGACATTTTCAAAATGTCTGTATCCTTACCTAATCCTTCCAGGTATTTCTAAATATCTGGTCATACAACCATAAACTTAACTGTAGCCTCATCTACCACCATATATCAGCACCAGTTTCTCTCTTTGACCAGGCCATTGTCCAGATATTGAAGAAGAGTAAGATGTCCTAATCTTTGTATATAAATATAATTATCAAAGTTTAAAACTTGAAACTAATGCATTTAGTGTTTAGTGAATTTTTTTTTTTTAATGCTGAAATAACAAATACTATAGAAGTATAAATACATCAATAAGAGATTTTAAGTCCCACAGATTTCAAAGGCATTACAAACCTCCCACATTTTTCAATACACAACAAAATTAACTATGTGTGATTTCCAAAAGTTTTGTCATTCGTAGATTTTGGCACTTAAGAAAACAAAATTTCCAACTGAATCTGTTCCCAGCACAGGACATAAAAGGAATCTGCATGGATAGATTGTTTGACATTTCACAATACCTACTTCTCCACTGGCACATTTTTAGAATTTTCCTTTTTTACCTGACTGCCTATCTTCACAAGTCTTTTATGCACACATAAATTTGGAGGGTTTTTTAGGAAACATGTACTTCTACCAACTTCTGCTGAAATTATTCAGCAAAGTCATTAATTTTAGAAATTTTAAAATTGGTAACATAAGAGAAACAGATTTGCCTGTTCAAATTCACATACACGGAAAGTCTGATTGGTTAGTCACATATCCATAGAAAAAGGAACTTAAAAAGCAGAAAAGAATGAAGGAATTCAAAAAGTCTATCTAGTTGTTCAGCATAGAGCACTAGGGGAAAATCAGCTTTACTGAAAGCTTTACTGAAATCATCTCTATGCTCTTTGAGGCACTCATTATATACACTAGCATGCAGACTTCCATGTTTTATATGACTTCTTGAGCTAACTCAGTTACTGCAGTCAGCAGTACCTGCTACTCAGGTAACAGTCTAATTACAGAAGCATGGAGTTCACAGTTCACCATCCATTAAATTACCCTTCTTCCTACAGCTGAATTAGGTCATTTAAATGTAGTTTGGATAACCTCAGGATCAGGATGAACTGAAACATCTCTTTAGCAGTTGGTGAAGAAGCAGGGTAAATTAACCAGAGAAGCCTGGGATTTCAGTGATTTAGGGAGGTTGCATGGTTTTCTAAATGAATAGTGCAAACTGTTCCTACAATGACCTCTACTTCCCAGAAGTGTCTAGAAAGTTACAGAAGAAACACACCAAAATGGTCAATACCTGTGACTTACTCCACAGTGCCACAACGTCCTAGGTTACAATGTCAGATTCTATTATCATCTTCCCAAGCTGTTAAAGCAGGTGGGGCAATGTTCGTCATCCCCTACCATAATTCATCCTTGATAACTCCCTCCGGGAACAATCTCTGTTTAATGGGCAACCAAGGACCCACCACATGACTCACAGATAACTCGCTCCGGACTATCTCCTGTTAATGGGCCCAGCAATGCCTTGCCTCAGGACTCACCATCCCATTGTGAGATGCTCCGCCCAGGGGGAGGAGCTGAGCATTCCCATCTGTGTCTACTCGGAGGTTTGGAACACCACACAGCCCTTACCTATGGGACTCCCAGAGGACAAGAGCTATGCCACTGGACCTTCAGGTGAGGACCAGACTTTTCTTTCTACAGGATAACCACTTCAATAGGACCACTTCATTCAGACTGCTACCAACACCCTGACAACAGGGTGTCAGGTTGTATTCTGGCTCTGTCAGTGGTTTGGTTTTGTTTTTCTTTGTATTATTGTGTTTATTTTAATTTTCCTATTAAAATATAATTCTGACTTGTGATCTCTCACTGGTTTGTTTTCAAACTAGTACACAGATGCAGAGGAATGACTCTGCAGGACTGCACCACAAATTGGTTTTAGAAAAGTACCACACAAAGGGCTGGGTTGTGTCTCTGCTGTACCACATTTAAACTTTAGAAAGTATGGATACTTATATACAAAGGTATTTCATTTATTATGGACAGTGTGGGTAACAGCTGATGCTAGAAACTCATACCTCCTTAAAAATCCAGCCAGGAGTGAGATTCCAGAGCTGGCTGATGCTTCATGTGTTGCCTGGAAAGGCTGGCAGTGGCTAAGGGCAGGAGTACCAAAGCAGGGGCTCATCCATGGCAGCTGCCATGCTCCGGGACTGTGTTCAAACACACACCACGGCACCCCCTCGCTCAGCCCACAGCCCTTTACTTGTACTTCTGGCAAATAGTGCAGGATATGTTGGCTTCCTATGTGAGAGCAATACGGTTAGCCAGTGTGAATCCGCACATTAGTTTCAAAAAATGCTTTGAAAGATGGTATCATTTCTTATAAACATTTACTCTTTCTGTTCAGGACATATTCCAAAACTCGAAGAATTTTAGCACTGTAGCTATGCATACACTGCTTCATAAACCATATCCACTTACAATCACCAATTTATTTCATTTAAAAATAAAATGTTCCTTTTCCCTATCATATTCAGCCAGAGCTTATGTCTCCATCTTCTTTTGACCAAATATCTAGAGTATCTAGAGTTTGTAAGAAATGCTAACAATTATTTTCACTGTCACAGTGAGTTCTGAAATAATGTCCTCAAAGACAAAATATTAATTAAATATTCCCGAGCCTACGTCTTCCATCAACACGTATTAAACAAGTCAATTAAAATAAATATGTAGTGCTGAAATAAGTCACAGTGAATTCATAATGAATGGCGTGACAAGAGTCCAATAAAAGTTTATTGCTTAAACCACTAAGTAAAGATATTGATGGACTAATCAAACATCTAAGACCCCTCAGGTCTTAGGACTGACAGCTTGCAGGTGGTAATGTTATGGTTTGGACCTATCAACAAGATGACTGCCCTCCACCTCTTCTTTGAATTGTAATTAAAAAAATGTGGTATTTGACTATTTTAGGATTTGAAAGAGGATAAGTAATGGATAGCGATAAGAACGTTTGCCATCATCTCATATATATATAAAGTCAATGCTAAATTTCACTATAGTAACTTGACAAATGTTTAATGACTGCTAAGCGGCAAAAACGTTTAAAAGAAAGAAGTAAAAATTTTCATTTGTAGAACTCCATGTCTTTGCATTTGAGCTGGAATAGTAATACAGTTCTGATTACTGTCCTGGAAGAGAAGGTAACAGGTCCCACCAAGGATATGGGACAAAATAGCAAAAAAAACCAAACTAAGATCTTCAAAATTTAGGAATTGACAGCTTTGAGGCTAGAGAATATTGAAAGACATGAAAACAGTTCTGCAGTGGAGAAAAGAAAAAGTAAAGCATGGAATTTCATAGCTAGGGTTGGGATTCAAAGCAGGAAAGGGGGGAAGGTATTTATATACATGCGTGCTTATTTTTTATGTACATACACACAGCATGAAGTTTCGCCTAACTTAAACATGGGTATAAAATTCCTTGTAGCTACCTCAAACATCCTCAGAGCACAGCATATTATGTAGAAAGACATCCTGGATCTAAACAGAATCAAGACTTCGAAAATGTAACAAGGCAAAGGCAGCAGTACTGACACTGCTGGAAAATGGAAAGATTTCACTGTCAGCAGTACAGCCATCAAAAAGATTGCAGTGTTCACTTAGATTCTCTTTAAGATGCCAATATACTTTCCATATTGGTAGCTGTATTACAATTTTTCTCTTCAAAAACATCTGATAGGATTCTGTCAACTGGACCTTTTGCACCATAGTGGTTCTTATACTCCAGGGTACAATAAAATAAACTGATTTTAATACCAGGCACATGAAAATAATTTTTACATTTTATTGAAACAATTTATTTGTTCCAATAGGAAAATATTGCTTTTATCTGTAGAAACTGTAATGCTTCACACAAAGAAGCTACATCTCTATATTTAATTTTCATCAGCACAGGAAGTACCACCCTCTCAGAACACACCACAAAAATGGTAACCATATGGTCTTTGGTAGCTACTCCTGTGACCTACTCGGTGTCCTGGAAAAGACTGACATTACAGTTTCCAACTCCCAGTTGGAGCTGTTTGCTGTTGTGTTTTTCCCTTCCCATCCCAGACCCCCTACCTGTGCCTGCTCCTTTTTTGATGCCATCTCTTCTCAGCAATGTCTTCTAGTGTGCTCACCTCTTAGAGCAGTGCCTGCTGATTTCTCCAGGCCATCAATCACCAACAACAGAGACTACTAACAGGAAGCTCATCCTACCAACCTCTCTAGGCTCCAGTGCTAGAACCATGTTTTAAGAAAAAACATGCTATTATTTATTGGTATACCAGCAGGCCCATCATCAGCCTTTCTCTAGGCAGCCGTTCTGCAGCCTGCTCTGATAGGAAACATCTATTAAATCCACACCAAAATGACCTCTCCACCACCAATTTATCTACACCTCCTATCTACTGCAGTTGGCAGGTATAATGAGGCACAGTTGGGCTTACAGCTCAAATAAGGGCAGATTAAATTCCCACCCCATCCAGGGTTCCAGATGTCTGCTTCACATGGAGTTTTCTTCTGCTTCTCATACGTAACTATTGCACTGTTTTTTAAAAATGTGTAAGGTTTCCTGATACTCTATCTGGCACCCTGAGTAAGAAGTTTATCACAGGCCCACACATGCTGAAAGCATTTTTCTGCTTTTGAATTCATACTGTCTTAAATGTTGCTGCTTCTGTTTCATAGTGGAAGAAGCGGTCTTTTTACAGCTGCACCTGTTTCTGTAATAGACATTACCTCCTTCCACAGACTTCGCTTTTCCTTGAATAAACAAATACTAAGAGTTTCAACTTCACAAAAATCTTGGTGAGAGCTTTAAATAACTGAATCAAACACACATTAGCAAATACATTTTAAATGCTAAAATATACTAAGATGAAACTGTCTAACAGAAGGTGAACAAGGGGAGTTTCTAGAGTAACACAGAGTGAGATCACCCTTTGTACCTGTGAAAACAAGAGAAAATGCAAAATGGAATCAATTTAACACTCTTTGTTCAAATAGTATCTTCAATAATACACTGAATTATGCTTAAATATTGGAAAGATATAAATTGTGAGTTAACTGAAGTTCAAGCAAGTGTCACAAAGGTATCTTTTAAGATGTAATAGACAAATCAATAGCAAATGCTGCATGTTTATTAATCATTCCACAATACATTCTGGACGTTCAAGATACCTTCTAGTAGTTAGCAGGTAGAGTCACATCCCAGAACATAGCGCTTGCACACTGTCACACAGCATGAGCTCAGTAAAGTATCAGGATTCACTGGAGAGTGCACAGCCTCCAGTGAACAAACTCAAACTCACACCTGACTCAGTGGCTGACATCGGGGAACCATCTTCCTGCCCCTGCTCCCTCTCTCCATGAATGAATGGGAATAATGGCAAAAGAAATGCTGCTAATGGCCCTTTATTTTATTCTACAAACCATAGTATTGGCATCCTCCCATATCACCCCCTCATCTTTTAACAGCTGCATTGCAGGGAATCCAAGCCCTGGCAGAAGACATATGTGTATATATTACTGTTACTTATATGTTCAATTAAATGTTGATTATTTAAAACTTTGGCTTGTAATCAACTTAGAGGGATATAAATTTAAAAAAGGAGATGTCACTCTATTCTTTCTGAAGTGTTCAGATTTGTGGATATGTAACATAATGTTGAAGCATAATTGAAAGTGTCTTTAAAGTCAGTATAATGAAAAATAATTGCTCACGTCAAGGAAAAGCTGGATATTACAGGAGAGTGAAACAAGAGTTAATATATTCTCCTACCCAGGAATAAGGGTTCATCTATGAAAAGCAAAGGAAAAACACATCTGAAAGAAAAATTCTTTCTTTCACCTGTTTGTAGAGTTAGGATTAAATGATTTTGGGTTGTTAGCCAAACACAAAGGCAGTACTACACATGACTGCAGCAGAAATATGGTAAAAGAAAGGTAAAAATTCCTAAAAGGAAATACGAAACCACCATCCACATTCTCAGGACCTGACTCAAAGCAATAGTTTTAAATATACATCTGTGCTATGTGTATATATATATATATATAGTGTGCGTATATACAGCTATTAATCTAGAAATTATAATCTAGAAATGAATGAACACAACTTTGGATACTGAATGGCTAGTGGGAAGATCAGATTCTATTCTGTTTTGAAAGCTATTACTAGTCCTCTCTGCTGTCCTGAATAATGTTTTCTGCCACCAATCGTTTCCACTTCTCCACCCTGAACAGAATAGGATATAATATGATCTCAGGTCTGGCAAACAACCATTCAGGTTAAGCACTGACTTCCTGGTATGGATAGGTGATGACAGGACCCAAATTATGACAGCAATTCAAGAAATACCATGTTTAAATACAATATTCTACATAAAATGGTAACTGAAAAAAAACCAGAAGCACAATATTTCAAAGGCCATTCTACAATAAATGAAATCTAGCTCCACTAAAAGAGACTACTCGTCTCTTAATTTATATATAACAAATTGGATGTATCATGTTAGACATTAATATATTTAGAAAGCAACATCATACTATCAGAGGTAACTGATATCTGATTTTATTTATATGTTCTTCCATTACACTAACACATATTAATAGATACCAAAAATACCTGCACTTTTAAAGGTCTCTAATTTTGAATTAATTACTTAACATCTAGCTTTGCTGTCTATTCCTACTGTGAACATACACTTAGTGGTTCTCATAGCAACCAATTTGTATTTAATAATGTAGCAGAATGACTTATTAGACCTACATTAAAAAGCTATATTTGATACATGCAGTAGCACATAATAATAATAGTTGCTGATTAAATTAGTCAGCTTGGTACAGAAAAGACTTGAATCACAGAATCTCACGCATCAGAGAAAAAAAAAGACACATTCTTTCATCCAGTATATCTACCTGCTAATGCATAATTTATCTCAGGATATATTTTGAAATTTTTGTCTAGCTCAATTTTAAATGCCTCCAATAATGATACTTTCATTACTTTTCTACAAAGCTTAGCAAATCTTTTCAAGAGAAATTTTTTTTCAAGTGATGATTAACTGAACTAACCTAAGAAATTACTTTTGTTCCATTTATAATCTTTAGGTCTTAATAGATAGCAACAATCGCATCAAATCAATCCCAGGCTTTGTCCTACTTTTTCATATATGAAAAAATAGTAGTTAAAATAAAACAAAATGTATCAATGACACACAGATTTTTTTCTCCAAATGACTGGCAAGGAGGTTGAAGTTGCAATCAGATGAGTACTTGTCTTAAAAATAAGCTCTACTCCTTTAGCCATACTCTCCACAAAGAGAGCATGATACAAAGACCTTAACTTGTGATGAAAAAAAAAGATTTTACAATAAACACCACAGTTTGGTTAGTATTATTTTAAAGGAAATTAAAAATAACAATAAATGAGGGAGCTGTGATGAAAAGGGAGAGATCAGAACCATTCTCCCAGGCAACAGACGAAAACTGACGAGTCAAAAACTCTCATTAGAATAGACATATATTTTAAACCTGAAAACTAGCTTTGCCAAATGGTATTCTCTTAGTCAGATTCTCTTGTGTACAGTGCAAGAGATATCTTTGTTAAAAAGATCTAAACCCCTGAAAGAACATAAGCAGTTGAAATTACAAAGACGTCTAACTCATTAAAATATGCAAGCTTCATAACCCTCACTAAACACCATAAATGCCAAAATTCTTAGGAATATAAGCTTTTGATGGAAGGTTTTGGATTCTGCTAACAGATTTCCTTCCCCTTTCAGTCCTTATCTCCCCTTAAATCCCAAAAATATCCACGTTCCCTGAACAACTGGCTTAGGAACTTCATTAAAATACTACCTTGGCACACAGGCAGGAAAGCACACTGAAAGCACAGCACCTGAGTATCTTCACATGAGCAGATTCAGACTCAACTCTTCCCCCTCTTACAAAATACACCCCATACACAGTGATAGAGGCTTGTGTGGCACAAAGGATGCTCGAGATCTCTCCATGAAGGCACAGTGCTTTACAAGGAGTGCAAGATTTGCCTTTTTAGAAAAATGGCTTAGTGGAAGTCACAGTTCCCTTCACAGGGGTCCAGACACTCAAGAGAGAGAAATCTATTTCAGTGGTAATGCCAGTCATTGCTGAACATAAGGTGCATAAAGCTGTCCTGGGAGCAAGGGTTAGAGTCAACCACTCTTCTCTGTCCAGTGACTTTCCATAAAAGTCTTTAGCAGATTCATAGCCCTTAGAGCTTTTAAATGGCCCTTCTTTACCATGAAAAGCACATTTACCCCCTGTACAGAAATGTGTGACTCCGACACTTTTCTGGAGATAAGAAATGATTTTTAACCTTTCAGATGAAGCTTTCAAGCTGAATACCTGAATGACTGTTGTAATTGCTGTGCTATTGGATAAAAAAAACCAATATAGGTGCTTGTGACCATAAGTTGAGAGTATGTGGAATATATTTTAGATATAAAGAGAGAATGGCAAAGCAGAAGGAAGACAATGGCAGCATTTTTCTGAAAAGTGAACTAGTGCAAAATGGGGTGGTGTGTGATTCAGGGTGGTAGGAAAAATAGGTTGTATACTAATAGCAGTGATTTTTTTTTTTTTTTTTTTTAAAGGAGTGTCAATAAATTTTAATGATCTTTTTTTCCAATTTATTTTATTGTACTTAATTTCTGGAGTAAAAGAATCTATCCCCAAAACAAACAAAAAAAAGACCAAAACCTGCCAATATAAAGATCTAGACATAAAGATTACTGCAATAAATACATACACTGTCCTTATTCAATGTCAAAGGAAATGGTACAGGCACAGAAAGTCATCCTGCTTCCAAAATCCAGTGAGGGCTGACTCTAATTGTGGTCCTACTCAGGAAAGAAAGTCTTGATCTCCTTTTGAGCTTATATTCCCATCTCAGATGAAGGCCATGTAGCCTCATCAGAGAGCTAACCTTGTACTTCACGTTTCAAAATACATATCATAGGTGGCTCGCCCAAAATTGTAAACTTCTACGAATCCCATCTGAAGGGCCTGACTTAGCCCATAAACTGCACAGTTCAGACATTTACCTCAGGCCTGTGGGTGCCACACTGAGAAACAGCTGAAACTAAAGCACCATCAAACATCACATGTAACGTTTCTCTGTTCCTTAATTCCAAGGTCTTTGCTACAACTAATGTTGAAATCTCACCCTAGATAATGGCCAAATGACAAGGAGATAGTCTCTCTCTTACTGCACTACAGTAATTGGTAATTACATTCTCATTGCCAGGAATCCTGCCCCCAGACACGATTAATTAAAACAGTTGTGGAGAGGAGTTAATAACAATACAGGGACTCACAACCAGGCTTTGTGCAAACAGACAAAAGGCAGGGCAGAAGAAAACATAAAAATTGCACAACCCAGGTTCAGATTGCAAAGGTGAAAATTATAAAAAAAAAATCCCCCCCCCCCCCCCCAGCAAAAACTTTCTCCTCATAATTGAGAAAATCTAAACTGAAAGACAATAAATCTGAAACAAAATCAATATAACCTTATAGTGTGATTTATAATGAGACACTTTTCAAAGGAAACTGGCACTTTAAAAGCCAGTTCTCTCTGATTGACGGTTTTCACCATGAAAATGTCTGGCTAAGAAATGGCAGATTTACAGCGTAGGCAGCAATTGCTCATTAGGTGAAAGCAAAGCTTAATCCAAAATTACTTTCTTAGATTTTTATATAGCCTATTTGAAGCAAGTTTTTGGGTTTTCCTGTCAAGGCTATTCTTGTGCACAGAACAGAGACAGCAATCTTATGTCAA
>VWZT01009513.1:288526-311592 GCA_013397055.1 Pachycephala philippinensis
GTTAAAATTCTGTTATATTTTTGCTTTAGATGGTTTATTTTCTGCAAAGGATAAAAATAACCAAAATATCTGTTATAATTAACAGGTGGCTCTTTACAGCAAAAACACTAAAACAGAAGTACCAACAGCTGTGAAGGAGGATATCAAAATCAAGAATATTAAGATGAAGCATCATTTGTTTTTATAAAGAGATGTTTATTTTGTGATAATGGATGCAATTAATACCAGCATATGCTAGAGTGTTCGTGGAATCAGTAATTAATGTAGCATTAATTTCAATGGGTTTTTAAATGCATTTGCAACGCTACACATATTCAGATCTCCCATCAAACACAAACCAATTTGCTTAATAAATCAACAGCCTCGAACATATTTTTCTATAACATGAATGTTACAGGCATGTCGGTTAAGGCTTGATTTTAATAGTAATAACAAAAGGAAGTGCTTTGTGCTCCTAATTGAATAGTTCAGGCATTTAAAATATTGATCATGGGGAGTGAGCGGTAATTACTTAAGAACAGCTGTGAACAGACATCATTAATGTTCATCTACCATAATTTATGCTTGTAGCAATATGGCTCTTTCCAGCAAAATTTAAATTAAAGAAAGCTGGATTTAAATCTGAAGAAAGTGAAGATCGTTGCATGAAAAATTATACCATACTGAGCTATAAATGGCATAACCCCACCACAATTATTGGAGCCTCTAAAGTTTAACTCTAGAGCTCTCAGGTAGTAGAGTGAGGATAATTAAACCTGTAGCCATCTAACAATTATTAAGACTTTTTCCTTCTGTTATGCACCTATTAAATTGTCTCAGTGGTCTTTCCAAACATTAATGAATCAACTGAAACACACTGTGAGGTACAGAGGGTTAGTAAGGGTTCATTCGCATCACATGGATGAGAAAACTCAGGCATAAATGCCGTGCAGGGTGGTCTGAAAATTAATAAATTGGTAAGTGGCTACAAGTGGCTACAAAGCAGTATAATATCTAGTGCCTTGACATTTATTGGGTGTGCAAAACACATGTAATCCCCACCAGTTTATATTCTGTGGAAGTCAAAATCAGATCCTGCTATAAACAATTGTATTTCTCTGGAGAGATATTTGCGCTCTATCTGGACTAATGTCGGTGAATTATACGGTGCATTGGTTCTTTTTTACTTTTGAAAAAAAGACTCCTGTCACACTTTACCACTTCTGTGGCCTGCCGTGTATCTTTAACTGCAAAGTAAATGATTAAAAGCAATCCTTACTGCAAAACAGTCAAGCTGCAGACTGTGTACTGTAGCCGTAAATATCAGCAGTCCAAATAAGAATTTGGGAATCTGTTTTTTAGAGTAAGTCTGTCTGTGTGTTGAGGATCTCTTCCCCATAGCCAGTTTCTCCCCGTCTCCCAAAAGTCACAAATCTCCCTCTTTTTCCATCTTGTCACATGGGGTTGCCTGCTAAGAGCAGTGATAAGACTCTTGCCTGCAAACTGAAGCTAAAAATAGCTGAAGCATGCCCTGAAGATTCAGAAGAAATCCCCACTCTTGAACCCACCCCCAAAATTATTAAACAGAGCAGACTGCTTAGACTGGCTACAAGGCACCTGTGTGTTTGATAAGTGTTTTTAATTAGATTCTGAAACTCTGTCAAAAAGGAAGTGCCCATTCACTCTTGACACCTTGACAAGGGTCACACCTGGGACCTACAGTGCATGAGCAAAACCAGCCACAGTGAAATCCTGTCTACAGCAGACATCCTGAGCTCACATTTTCCCTACAGTGAAACCAGGGTAGTATTTAAGCAAAGTTTAATGTCTTCTACAGCCAGGGACCATGCTATGTCCTTTACCTGGCAGTACAGGTATGGTTCAACACTTCTGAGCTGCCCACGCACACAGGTATCAACTCAGGGAGTTTTGGCCATTGTGAGAATTGGAGTAGGAAAAAAGAAGCTTGAGTTGCTCTGTGGCCAGTCTGATATGCTTGAGGTATTTCATGAATCCCAAATTATTTCATTTTAAGAAGAAGAATCTCTTACCTAAGAGTGCAGCTGGGGAACCATTTTCTGCTGTAGAGTTGTAATAACTCACACTAAACGCTTTCTTACTCCCAGGGAGGCAACAGACACAGAGAATGATGCCTTTTTCCCCAGCAAGACATTTTTATCATGGAAAAGATCTTTTCTTAAATTTCTTAAAAGTGATGAGGTATTCTGATTCAGAAGCTTCAATGACTCAGGAATTTAAACTGGGAGAAAATAAATTCCTTTCCTGTCTGACACAAACTACATTTTTTTCCCTTGTTTTGGGGTTTTTTTTGGTTGTGTTTTTGCTTTCTTTTGTAAAGAGGAGAGCAATAATTTATTACATTTCATGTTACCTTGCAAGAATTGAACTATAGCTATGCAACTACAGAATCATTACCAGAAGCTTCTAGCTCAGAAATATTTCAGGCAGGCAGCAGACATTGTGTGAAAAGTATCCTAAAAGCTCTTTTTTGTCTTCTTGGAAATTTAGCACATTTTAACTTTTAGACATATGGACAGGATTGCATGTGCTTAAGATTCAGAGGCAAGAAATGCAATTTGACCTCTAAATTCAGCAATAAACCAGACTGGGTTTTGTTAGCATACAAAGTAAGTAGTTTGCTGCAATCGGTTAAGGAAAGAATCACATTAAAAATGTGAAAGAATGATTTTCAAACTGTATTCTGTTCTTCAGTTCTTTGTGGTTTTGAGTATATGCTTTTCCAACATCATACAATATGCAATATTTGAATGAGAACTACATTAGCCATGGACTTATCTGTATAAATATTTAACATTTCCATGTTCTCTTGGAAACTAAATGCCAGTGAAATCATAAAGTTGCTGGAATGGCTTAAATTACATCATTAGATAAGAGAAAATGTCCATTCTTTTATGTTTATGGGAAAATATGGTTATTACATACTATCATTACTGTGGTTTCATTTTGAGACGAAGTTCACCTGAACAAATACAAATGTATTAAGAGAAACTTCTGAAAGATTTGTCCTCACTTTATTAGCAAGAAGCAACTAGACATTTCAAGGATACTGTTGGAGGCCTTGTGAGGGTGGTTTGAATTGCCTGGGACAGGCCAGCCCTGGATAAAGGAGCAATCAACAAGATTTGACATTTCCTTCAGACCTTTGTTTCGGAATATGAAAGGAAGGGCCTGAGCTCCTGAGAGGGGCACATGTGGAAGCACTGTCCTTGCTGCCTCTGTGCCACCGTGCTTTGTTGCTATTTGTACTCTGTGGCAAATGGCAGGAGAAAGACCATCACCAAGGACTACTGCACCCACATCTAGGGGGTACCTAGACAACTGCAAATTATATATCTTCAACGCAAAGTACGTGTATGAGCACAGGTAGGGGGAAAAAAAAAAAGGGAGAGATGAAACAATTCCCTGCAGAATGTTATCTGAAAATACAATTTCTCACCACCACTGACGAATGCCCAATGTGTCTCACAGCAGCAATTGGCCCCTCACAGCCAATTCCCTCCACCTTACATGCTGAACATGACAATCTATGGTAATGAATATTTCTTGGCCAGTTCAGGTCACCTTGCTCCCCCTCAGCTTCTCATGCTTCACTGAGACCCTGAAAAGTCCTTGACTTAAGGTAAGGTCTACTCAGCCACAACAAAAACATCAGTATGTTGTCAACATTATTCTCCTACTGGATCCAAAACACAGCTCTGTACCAGCTGCTAAGGAGAAAATGAACTCCATCCCAGCTGAAACCAGGGCAGACATAGATTTGGAAGCTGTCGAACCCTGAGGTGTAAGCACATCTATCCTTGTGCAACAGCAAAGCCCTTGAGGCTGTGAGTCAACTCAGAACCGTAGTCTTGCCAGTTCATTAATAACATCAAATAGGAGAAATCACCATTGAAAACTGAAAGACGTGGACAAATGGACAGATAAATAGGAGTGGTCAGCCTGGAGACATCCCCAGTTACCAGTGCAGGGAGTAAGGCAGCTGTTGACTTGAGTCAGGGACAGTCTTTTTCAGAGAGAATCCAGTGTGGAAGGCCTCTCTTCTCTGTTCTAAAGATAATAAAGATATACAGAAAGTGTGTGGAGGTAATTATTTATAAGGTGTTTCTTCCACAATTTAAACATAAAGACAAGCCACAGTGGGGAGTTAGCTTTTAGTGCCTGTATCTCGGCATCCGCCACTAGCGTGTCCCAAAAATGAGTAAGAACCAAACCACCAGAGGCTATTCAAATTCCACACACTGATGTGGTTCCTACATGGCGCTTAGCTTTATACATACTGAGAATTTCATTCAATATCTCTTCTAGCATGTGAGGTGAGCCATGAATTGTACTTCCCTGTGAACAAAGCTTTCTTCACATACATCTAGCTGTCAATCATCCATCTTTAAATGAAAACCAGCTTTCTGTAGGATAAAAATGGCTGCAGATAGAACTGCACACATTAAGAATTTAATCTAGTAGGCCTAGACCAAATCCATGCAGATTTAATTGAAAGATTAGGGTCATAAAACACGACCACAGTACTTTCCAGACTCTCATTTTTTTATGAAGATGATTCAATGGCTTCTTTTGTAATTATAGTTTCCTTGACTCAAACCAGCCTCTTGCTGAAATCTGGAAGTAGTTGAATGTCTTTATTAAATACTTAAAAAAAAATAAATCAAGAGCTACTAACTACTATTGTAATTTATTTATTGCAAATAGACCTTTTAAGAATAGTTAGCCTTTTTCTAATAATCTTATAAAGAAGTCATTTCTATTCAACAATATGAGAATAATAGACCTTTTTTTTTATTATTCCACTGTGATGGCATTTCAATTTAACACATTTGAATCCATCAAAATGTTTCCCATTTTTGGCCTTAAAATTCTTAATTCTTTTATGCTCTGCTAATATTTGAAAACAATTGGGGTATCATTTATCTCCAAATAGCCCAAGAATCAGATAGCCAAGTATCATGTTGAGGAAAAATAATGTTTGTTACTGGTCTTTACTGTCACCTATTTACCAGTTTTAACAGAAAGTAATTTTGCTGACTAATAAGTGTTTTGATTTATGTCTTTGCTGTTATACAGATACTAGCTTCCAGGTGGAGTAAGTGCCTTATTGATTTTTTCACTCTTAATAATGCCTTCAAATGTGAGGACACTTACTGGTCATTCAGGTCCCCCACAACATGATAAAAAACACTTGATAAAAAACACAATGGGATAAAAACCCCACAATAAAGGCACATCAGCAGCTGCAGCACCTGTTTAGTTATTGTCACTGCCGAGAATCAAACCAGGCTTTCCAGTACTCACTCTTTCAAAAGCAGATGTTCTTTTTCAGCAATACTAATACCTAAGACTTTTTCTCAGTAAACAGCTCATATTTTTTCATGGATTCCTCTTAACATTACAATGCCACACACAATCACTTGCAGCAGTCCTTCTCCATGGAAAAGAAGATGGGACACTTTCATACTAAGCAGGTGACCAGGCTCTGGCGTAGGTCACCTAGAGATGTTGTTGAGTCTACCTGCTTGGGGATATTTAAAAGTGACCTCGGCATTGTCCCTGGCAATAGAGTCTAGGTGGCCCTGCTAGAGCAGGAGCAACTTGTACCAAGTGACCTCCAGAGGCCCCTCCCAACCTCAGCCACTCTGTGATTAGCAATCTTTTCCACTATTTTTTTCTAAATTGTTTTCAACAGATGAAAGTACAGTTCTTCATGTGGGCTGCACAACAGTCAGGAAGTTGTGCATTGTGATCCTGGCTCAAGGAAAAGCTCCAAGATCAGCCTAAGCCAAAGCTTTCCATGCCTAAAGCCATAGCACTGAATTGAGCCACAAAGACGTTTACGCAAATTAGGCAAACTAATTATTTTACAGCCAATCCTCTTAAAGATTTACCTCCCCAGGAGCTTATCTAGATAGTTAATCCAAAGGCAACAGAAAAACTCCATTTGCTTTCAGGAAGCTTTGCCACAGCTTCCTGGTTGACTCAGCTGCACAGCCTTCAGAAAAGTTGGGCAAGACATTACTGGAAACATGAATTACACAACTCAGCTTTTGAAAAAACTAATCACCTTTGTACAGGACATGTATTGCCAACATGCACCAGTTTGGTTACGGTAGGGGTATCACAGATGAGAGGTGGCGGCAGAGGGTGTTTCTCATACATCTTCCTCTATACAAGTGGCTAGTCTTCCTCTATTTCAAAGGGAATGTTTTCTTTTGCTCTGTTTTGTTTTGTTTGTTATCTCTGAAACACCCACACTAACTCTCTTTCACAGATCATTATTGTGCACAGTCAATTGCTTGCTTTGACTTTCTGATTTGACAGCTGTTTATTAGATATTTCAGAGTTTGTCATAGGCTCCTGCCACTGATCCTGTGTTGCTTTTTTCTCACTTTAAGCCTCCATGTTTCTCAGTTTTTCATCTATTGCTATACATTATTTAAACTGGACTATTAACATGCAATAATTTTCATAAATACTTGACTTTTCTTTCCTATCTTCTCTTCCAAGCTTCACAACCAAAGCATGGAGCAAGGAAGTAAAATTCAGGTGAAGCAACAACTAATTTAATATACTTTCTGATTTTCAAAAGAACATCATTACCTCTGCCTTCCTCCCACACATACTGTCCAAACTCTGTTGCCCAAGGGTCCATTTCTTGGCCTGAAAGCAGTGTAAAACAAAAACCATGATGACCAATAACTCATTTTTTTTTGTTAAATAACACAAAGGGAAAGTAAAGGAAAACCACTGTTCAAAGGCACAGTGCCTTGACTAATCTAGAGAAGTAACAGAGATGCTGAGTGAAAGCTTCTGGTTCAAACAGGTTATTTTATCAAAAAACATCATAACCATGAACATGTTTTGCTCATTTTTCTTGTATTTTGTCAAATAGCTGAAATGGAGAAAAGAAAAGTTAAGACAACAAAATATTAACCTAGATTGTTGACTATTTTCTATGTTTCAGTTTGAACTATACTTTTAACATTTCTTTCAACTCAATAATCAAACCCACAAGGAAATCTATACCAGAAAAAAAGTGCTGAAATCCAAACGACAGCTCTCACTGGGGGATGAAGATAACACTTCACTCAACATAAAATAATATTTTTTGGGTCTTCTAAATTATTCAATAAAGCAAGCTGTTAAATTGCCCTTGGCTGTTAACTAAAGTGCCAGCAAACAAAAATTTATCATGATTAAACATGAAGTAACTTTGGAAAAAAACACATTGTGTAATGAGCTGGTTACATAAAAGATGAAGAGTAATTAGTTGTTCAGCTTACTTGTCAGGTTTTTTCCTATCATCAACTGTCCAAGACAAATCTCTGAAGGAAGTACAGTGTATTTAAGATAGTGTATTTTTCCCGTGAATTTAGACATAAATTTCATTGAAATATTTCCTCCCTTCATAGGATTAACAGTGCAAAAAGTGCAGACTAAAAACTATGCACTTGTTGCATTTATATTTAAGTAGAGATATTTGGTTTTAATTGAAAAAATAAACTCAAGAATAAATGGTCATTTTGGAGATATGAACAAAAGACATTATTTTATACTAGTGCCACCTTTATAAAAATCACATAAGTGGTTTGTGCAATATCCGTGTTTCTGTTTCAGGAGCTTCTTACTGACTTGAGTAATGCCTAGTGCTCTTAGAACTTTTTCATTCCTTCTAACTTCAGCTGTTCACACAGTCTATACAGAATTACAGTGTCTGTTTCAGCAGTCTGGACTGCCATTTTTCTCCTTTGTCAATCTGTTTCAACCATGCTTCCTAAACAGTTCGGAAACCCTGAGTAGATTTTAGCATTCACTTCTGCTTACTATTCTTAAAGGAGAAAGCAAACCACAGATGCAAATCCAAAATCACCCTGAGTTGGCGATTCTGCTGGTAGCAAAAGACCCAGCTCTGACAGCAACCAAAGAGATGGCTGATGGCAAAAGGAAGTGCCTCTGGTGTACTTCCACCATCATATTTAATGAATGCAGTTCTGAAGCCAGAGCGAATTTCACTGAGCCAGGCAATGCCACCATCAGTTTTGGAAAAATTCCATGGATTTTCTTCCTGGGTGCATCTTTTGGCATCCAAATACTTTTGTAACTCTGTTCTTTGCACCCAAAAGAAACCCAAACTTATTTGATAGGTTTTTGCCTGGCTGAAGTGAAACAGCATATTAAGACAATCTCCATAGTAATGCTGCATGAGATTTATTTCTCCGAAGAATTCATTTTCATGAGATGCAAAGCTTAGCTAGTTACTGAATAGCGTGCAGTGAAACAATTCTCTAACAGCTTCGTTTCTGTGGAAGAGCATGATTTTATTTTACCTATTTTTATCTTCAAAAAAAAAAGGAAAGACTGTTTTTGTCAATATCCTTGCAGTAAGTAAACTCCAATCTTTTAAAAATTCTTAAATCTCACAAAATGTTGTTTGTTTACTGGTACAAACTAGAGAAATTATTCAATGCAAGCAAATGACTGGTTGTTTTATTTAAGAGTTACAAGAGATAAAGTATTGTCAAGGTATCTGACAGCTGTATTAATAATTCATGCTTCTTTTTCCTGTTGAAAACACAATCTCTACAACACTATGAATCATTCTTTTGTTTCTTACTATGATACTAAGTAAGTTAAATTCAAACACTCTATGGTGCAAGGTAGCAAATTTCAGTTGTTCAAAATCAAAGGCATTTTGACCCTTTTTTTCACAACAGGCCTAATGAGGGGGAGAATATCTATTACTATGAAGTAATAAAATATAGTCACTTTTAGTAATAACAGCAACTCAGAGATATCCAGTATGAAAGCACACACAAGAGCTGATGGGGTTTTTTGCATATTTTTCTACTCAGCCTAGTGTGACACTGACCTGGAAGGCTTCTTTTAGTCCTGTATTTCTATAAGAAGAAATCTCGGCATCAACAGGCTCTGAGGTCCTTGAATACCAAATCAGGTTCCATATTTTCAGCCTGATGTTATACCAACATGCAGTCTTCAACACAAAGTCCAGTCTTTTAAGATTTGCATTTACCCTTGAGTGGCTTGCATGGTTCACTCAGACAGATGCTGCAAATAATCAGTTTCTGTAAGCTATTAAAATACTGTACCATTGCCTGTGTCAGACACCACACTGTAGGTGAATGAAATACAATTGCCACACAGGTGACCAAAAACTAATGATCAGAGCCATGCTTTACAATTGTTCTAACAATTTTTTTCAATATTCAGTCAAACTTCCTCTCTTTGTGAAAACAGTCAACAATTATGCAGAGTGCCCCATCAATACAGTAGTAAAATAGAGATGTTGAAATAAATTCCAACCACATTATTGAAAAAAATCATAAGATTATATTACCCAAACAAATAATTCTACTGAAATATACCCTGGAAAAGCAGAACTTGCCTCTGAAACAGTAATAGTCTCCATTCTGAGAGTAATTCTAAACAGCTTTTAGATTTACTTAAGTAAAGGCACTATTTCAGGGAAATGGTTTTCTATTTTTAGTAAATGCAGATGATCCACTCTGTCATAAAATTTCTGACTCCATCTCACCAAAAAAAATTCTATTCAGATTATATTCTTACTGTAAAGCTGAAATCCTTGCTTCAGTCCTGGTTTTATTCCTCTGGAGAAAAGCGCCATTTTCACAGATTTTCTTTTCTGTTTCAGGAAAAATCATACTAATTCAAAATGGAGCAAAGTCGTTAAGTAACTGCACAGTCTAAAAGAGCTCTGTGCAGTATTCAGGTAAATATCAGAAGTTTTTTCTTCAGTATTGTGTTACACAAAAGGTGGTTGTTCAGATGAACTGTGAACCTGGAGAAAAAGATGACTGATTCTTGGTTTCTTTATATGTTTGTTTTACCAAGTGTTAGTCTTTCTCTAATTCTGTTTCCCTCAGGTTATGAAGACAAAAAATCGTGAGGTAACTCAATTCTGAAATGTTTGGGTCTTTTTTTATTTTGTTTTGCTGGGGGGGGTGGGGGTGGCAGAATTTTTAACTGAAAGAGAGTAAGTACTATAATTGAGTAAGATTACTGTACTTCATCTGTGTTATGCCCCAAGATCTCGATCTCGGCAAGTTTTTAAAAGAGCTGAGGTACTTTGGTTCACTTTGGCAGTGTACAGAAGTCAAAATTCTCAGGAGATTGAATAACAAACTTTTACTTGCAAACTTTAGAACACTATGGTAGAATAAGGTACTTGGCAAATTCTGAAGCAACATCCAATCAAAGTAAGGCCTTCACAAAGTATTGACTTAGCAAACTCTAGCCCATCCAAATTTAAGTTATCCAGATTTCAAGAAAACAAATTTAGGAGAAGAAGGAGAGAGGGAGAGGGAGAGAAAGGAAAAGGAGAGAGAAAGATAAATAGTTACTGCCTTGGCTCCAGCAAGATCTGAGGTCCAAGGCAGTGGGGCACACCCACATACACATCCCTGCTTTTATCTGCTCTGATCTCCCGGGGTCCTTGGCCCAGGTGGGGCTTTCAGTGTGCCAGGGGCTTGATGGCCATTCTGGGGTGGACCAAAGGCGGCAGGGGGCAGGAGGTGTGGAGCAGTGCCCCGCCCCACCTACACAGAATTTGCCCTGCTCCTCCTCACACACACCTTAATTGTTGTTTTGACCCAGTAGTCATTTTTCCTGTCTCCTCCAATCTGGAAGCTATACCTAGCTTTCTTATTTTAGACTTTCAGCATAGTGGCTGCTCTATCAAAAGAATAAGTTGTTTGTTCTTCTCCTTCAGAGTTCATATTTATTCATTTTTCCATCTCTTTTTGAGTTTATTGCATCACTGAAAGACCCAAATTTGTTACTCCAAACTGCTTATTGCTAAGTTCACTTCTTTTGTGATGGGTTGGCCCCAGTGAGTGTCTAAGCACGCACCCAGCCACTCGCTTTCACCCCTCCTTACTATGGGATAGGGAACCGAATATGAAGAGCAAAAGTGAGAAAAACTTGTGGGTCCAGTTAAACACAGTTTAATAAGTGAAGGAAAGAGGGGAAAAAAAAAAAAAACCAAACCAAAACACAAGTCCTGCAAAAGCAATCACTCAGCACTTCCCACAAACAGTCTGATGCCCAGCTAGTCTCTGAGCAAAGACTGCTTGGTTAAAACTACACCCTTAGTTTTTATTGCAGAGCATGACATATGGTCTGGAATATCCCTTTGGTCACTTGGGGTCACCTGGCCCAGCTGTGCTCCCTCACAGTACCTTGCCCACTACCTTTCAACTTGTGGGGCACAGAGTGAGAAACAGAGAAGGTGTTGATGCTGTGTAAGCACTGCTCTGTAACAGTCAAAACATTGTGTTGTTATCAGTACTGGTTTAGTCATAAATCTAAAACACAGCCACACATGGTCTCCTACAATGGAAATTAATTCTGTCCTAGCCAGACCCAAATACCCCTTTGCAGCAGGGAAGAAAAGGTAGATAGACAGTCCCATAACTCAATTTTAGGACTTAAAATTACTGATGTCAAAAAGTTAAGAGCAAGTACTAATTCTGTCTGGGTTATTTTTACTTGCAGGGGCTTTCAATATAAATTTTCTGAGATAGTTACTGTTTTTACTTGCCCATTACAAAGGAAGGAAAAGATTATTTCTAACTCCCAGTTTGAGAATGACTACTTGGACAATAAGTAATATATTTGCACTATGCAATACTTGCCATTTTATTTCACTTACCAAAGTAGAAAATAATCATATTTTATTGAATTTCCTTTCTCTAAACAGAATTATTATCTACAATGGATCTTTGCCTGCCTTATTTACCCTGGTTTTAAGTGGCTTCACCATGGAATTTCCATCAATGTCTTTCAGAAAAGGAAATGTTTTAGAGAAACTTGGGTAACAAAAATTTTCTGTTAGGGTTAATTTAAGATTGAAAGGTAATTCCATGATTCTTGGACTAATTTTATATTTCTAAATTTCTTTTCTCTGTTTACTCATAGTCATCCAGCTCCACATGTCACTGACAGCTTTTCTATCTAATTCTATTTGTTCTACTTAAATAAAACAGAAGATGGACTGGTTTCTCACCAACTCAGAGAGCTGATCAAGAGGCTTACAGAAATGCAGTATCACTGGTCTCCAGAGACTAGGTTTCCTTCCACTTTTGCAGGGTTTCCAGCAGTACTGTGTACTATTTAACCACATGTAAAATCTATTTTCATTGCTGATTTCTTCTTCGTTATCAAGAGGGAGAGATTAAAAGAATGTTATGTATTTTAACTTGGCTGCAGATATACAGTATTTAAAGCCAGGCTTCTCCAGCATGAAACCTGTGGTACTTTAAGTCATTCTTGCATAGTCTAAGCTCCTTTGCATAAAATGCTCTGGGGAATAACAATCTGCAACCTTATTTCCTCTGTATCACAAGCTGCCAGATGCCAGTCATGGATGCTACACTTAGCTCCTGCTATAAAGGTTTACTTTGTGGAGATGCTGCTTCAAATGAGCCGTGGCATATTACATTCTTGAGGAGCAAAGGAACTCTGCCTGGTTCTTTCTGTGATACAACAGTTGGAGTCACAGGAGAAACAGCAGAGGAGTCATTAATGGATTCAAAGCTGTATTTATAACTTGGAAAACAACTGTCACTTTACAGTTTTGGATGTCACCCAGGAACTGCAAGCTGAACATTAAAAGCTCTAAAGAGCAAAATGTTGTCAGAGGCCTTGGCAAGATGGGCTCAAACAGTGGCATAAGTTACTTGTGATCCGTTGGTACAACCCAAAATGAGAAAGACAAAGTTGTTCAACTGGAAATTAGAAGCTCATATGCTATTCTAATTAAAATAGTAGCTTTTTAGTCAGTATTTTTAAGAAGCACATTGTGTGCTACTGAAAAATAAACATAAGTTTTAAACTTTAATTTCCTGAACTGGATATTTTCTTTAGTTCTAAATTTAACTTATAGTAGTTGGTACGAAGGAAAATGTTTTACAGTTGCTGTCCTGCTAGGAAACACAAATGTAAATGCAAAACCAATACTTTAGCAATTACCTGGGTGAACAAGTATATATTAGGAAAATTAATTCTTTCAGCAACATTATCCATAACCAAGAATGAGGATGATAAAGCAAGATATATTAGGAAATTCAGTTTTAACAAAAGCACTCACAAATCATTTCACAAACTTTATATTATGTTTTCTGATGAAATTAAGTCCCATACATGTGATATTTTTATCCTTCCAATATTTGAAAAATTTCATAATAATGAAATTATAGAGAATTATACTGCTCATTTTTTTTAGCTGCTTGCTGCTTTATAGGTCAAGAATTGTCCTGTAGAGGGAAAGTACAGATCTAAATTGAGACTTCAACACAAGCTTTCACTGGAACTGTGACAATATACATGTACACATGAAATTATATTCAGGTTTTGATTGGTGAATTTGGTTATTAAAAGGTGACCTCTTTGATCTTCTACCTCTTAACATTAAAACTCTGAAGTTGCTCAGACTAAATATTTCAAGTAATTTATCAATACTAACAATGTGTGAGTGTTTACATACTCAGTTCTGTTTTACAAAAATACCTTGGACACTTAGGGAGGCTATTCACATGCAGGCAGCCCTGTCAGGAGGTTGCCTCTTATTCTGTAGTCAATTAAGTGAGACAGGCTTCTGGGTCATCCTGATATTAAGGATCCTTTTCCTGTTGTCATAGTTCATTTATGACATGACAAAATTTCATGTTATAGCTACCTTTCAAGTTTGCCTTGAGCAAGGTTACAGTGGTCCTGTTGAAGAGGCACACACTGTGCTGGTGAAGTAACCACTTACATTGAGATCCCAGAGGGAAAAAAAAGGCAGGGTGTTTTTTTCAACTAAATGAATCATGTGAATTTTAGAATCCTATCTGGGGCTAGAGAAGAGCTGTTATCTTTATTACAGAAAAGCAGATGAAAATTTGCTTTACAGTACTTAGTCTGATTGTACAATCCTATTTGTTAACAGATTCGTTTCAGGAACCTTTTTACTATTTAGGATCATGATAAATGTTTTAAGAACCAATATGCCAGAGGCTGATGCTAAACCATACACATATGTGGAAGCTAACAGTGTTAAAAACAATGATTCAGTGATTGATTTCTCAGGACTGAAAAACCCTAAAGTCTAGCTTCAGCTCACCTGATGATCTTTGTGCCCTTATTGTCTTTGATTGTAGTTACTAATCTATTAGATACAATAATTTTTAATAAGTGTATTGCAAAAGATAAAGTTTTAAAATGCTACATTTCTAAATATTTAACTGGGTAAAGACTATTTCTCTGGATGGTCATCATGGTCATAACAGAAATTTGTACAATTCCACAGATAGCTTCTTCCTCCAATCTTCCTACAAAGCTGGATAAAACAGAGAAAACAATATCTGTGGCTTTGCAGGCTGAGGAAGGTATTGGCTGGTGAAAATATTTTGGAGTGTGCAAAATTTATTTTTCCCTTAGAAATGAGTTTAGTTTTGTTTGTCTTCATCGGTGAAACTTAGTACAAGCATTAAATAACAAACTCAAGTACCACATCCATATTCCCAACTTGCCAAGGCCTAAACATGGGATGACCAATTTTTTTTACACAGATCTAAATAGAGGAAGGAAAAATTATTTTTCTAGGTGACTGTCATGAACACAAGGGGATTTTACTAAGGATAAATTAATTCTTCTTTCTGCAAGTGAGTGGTTGTTTGTATCTAATCCAAATCAAGATTTTTCTTTTTGTTAGATTATAAAGTGTTCTTTGAAAGATTTGTTTTGTTTTGTATTTTTGGGCTGCTGGAAACATGCATAGTCACTACTACAACTCAGTGCTGAGTGGAAGAAACGTGCTCTTCAACTGCAATTTTCTGTTATTGATTTACTTTTAGTTTCTGTATAATCATTTGTATCTTTCCTGGAATAAGTATTTCAACAAAAGAGAGATGTCTGTCCGATTTATTTCCAGAAAACTGGGTATAATACTCAAAATTTGCATTGTAATTACTTAGGAAAAGAATGCAATTTATTTGGTTACTGTAACTCAGATGTAATTGAAATGACCTCAGGTGGCAGGTTAAAATACCAAAATTGATGCAAGTGAAAACCAAAAATTTTCATAAAATGAAATATTCAGTGAATTGTAGTGGACAAGAAAGCACAGGGAAACCATCTTACTTATCTGTTGCAAATAAGCAAAATACAAGGATACAAGTCTTTTCCGACTCAGGAGCTAAGAATGAGAGGAATTAAATAACGATAACTTTGAAATTTTCTGGTCAAAATAGGTCAACTCTGAATATGCTGAAAATATTTTTCAAATAAATTAATCCATAATACAACTGTGCTGGAATTACACCTGCAATGAATGTGAACCCACTTTTTAACAAAATTCTGTCAAGAATGTTTTGTAGGACTTTTAATACTAAAAGAATTCTTGAAACAAAATACAGACTCTCATTCTTGAAAAATTTACAGTAGTTCAGCACTGTAAGCCATTGCTTATGCCATTAATTCATATCTTTTAATGGAATAGATCTATTTAAATCACCACATCTACTTATGTGAGAGGTATTTCATCAAGTCATAGAATCATAGAATGCTTTGGTTAGAAAGGAACCTCTAAAGGTCACCTAGTCCAACCCCCCTGCAATGATCAGGTACATCTTCAACCAGAAGAGGTTGCTCAGAGCCCTGAATGTTTCCAGGGATGGGGCATCTACCACATCTCTGGGAAACCTGTGTCAATATTTCACCACCTTTATTGTGAAATATCTCTATCTTCTGTATATCTAGTTTGAATCTACCCTCTTTTAGTTTAAAACCATTACCCATTGTCTTATAGCAATAGGCTGTAGTGAAAAGTCTGTCCCCATCTTTCTTATAACACTCCTCTAAGTACTGAACAGCCACAATAAGGTCTCCCTGGAGCCTTCTCTTGTCCAGGCTGAACAAAACCAGCTCTCTCAGCCTGTCTTCATAGGACAAGTGCTTCTGCCCACAAATCATCTTCGTGGCCCTTATCTGGGCTCCAGCAGGGCACTGCAGGTGGGGTTTCACGAGAGCAGAGGAGAAGGGCAGAATCCCCTCCCTCAACAAGCTAGTCACTCTTCTTTTGATGCAGCCCAGGATACAGCTGTGCAAACACACATTGTCATTTCATGTCCAATATTTAACCCACCAATATCTCCAAGTCCTTCTCCACAGGTCTTCTCTCAGTCCACTCATCTCTCAGCATGAATTGACACCTGACACAGGTACATGATTTTGCACTTGCCATTGTTGAACCTCATGGGACCAGTTCTTGCCCAGGTCCCTTTGGATGACATCCTGTTCCTCAGACATGCCCACCACACCTCTCAGCTTGGTTTTGTCTGCAAGTTTTCTGGTGGTGCAGTCAATCTTACTTTGTCGCTGAAGAAGATATTAAACAGCACTGGTCCCAACACAGACCCCTGAGGGAGACCATCTGTTGTTACAGATCTCCCTCTGAATATTGAGCTGTTGACCAATACAGTTCGGATGCAACCATGCAATTCCTCATCCATCAAATACATATCTCCCCAATTTTAAGAGAAGGATGTTGTGAGAGACCATGTCAAAGGTCTCTCACAGATGTCCAGACAGCCAGAGCTCTTCTCTTGTCCGCTAATCCAGTAGTCACTGGTCATTTCTATGGTCTTAAGGGAATAAACATATATTGTAGCATCTTTGTCATACGGCTCTAAATGAAGCCACCTGGAAAACAGAAAACATAAATCCAACAAGTATAAAGCCTTTGATACCACATTAAAGCAGCATTTCTTATTGTTAGCTCTGTGGAACAGTCATAATGGTCTGGGAATGATTCTTTCAGTTCTTTTGAAAATATAATTCTGCATATCATTGCTCTTAATAAAATATTTCCCACGGCACTTAAATATACTGGGGAAAAGAAATCAGAGAAGTCAAAAAGTTACCAAATATTCTGCCTAGCTGATATCCACTGTTGCCCTGTCTATGACTGAAAAGAAATTCAGTCTGGCTGGTGGACTTACTGAAGGGAAAGCAGCACTCCTAGGTAAAGTGTTCTGAGCTCAGAGCAATGTGAAGCCGCTCCAGTAAACCTCCAGTGGCCCTTAGAACAAGTTCCATGGGCATGATCTTCAAATTAACAACAGAGCAGTCAAAACGTTCCTTCTCACTCTTTCATTTGTGAGCAAGATATAAGTTATCACTGATGAGAGCCAAAACATGGTTTACATTATACCAGAAGCCAAATAACTGCTGATAACCAGAGTACCAGAGATTGCATGTCTCCTTGATCTTTGCCAATGTTTCTCTGAGCAGACTGCAATCCAAACCCTCCTTAGTGGAACTCTGTGCCTGAAATACTCAATATTGAGGCACATGGTTGTTCTCCATAGGCCCATCTGTTAGACTGGTATTATCACACCCACTTAGGAAAGGCCATGCCAGTAGAATCTGGGTTTAAAGTGCCAGCCAAGGATAATTTTTATGGGGACAGGTTTCAGAGGAGGTATTTTGTCAAAATTTCTTTGTACTTGGAAAGGAAAGAATCCCATTACTTGTAAAAGGGGGAAATTATAAGCTGAGATACCACGGATTGCTAAAGACAAGCTTCAGAAATGCCATTTTTGTCTTTCCAGGAAAAGATATTTTGTGATACTAGTGAGACAGTGTAGCAATGACCTTTGGAGTGATCACTTGAAACTGTGGTTAGACTCTTAACGCATTTTAGAGATTTAAAAACTAGCTTGCTGGAATTTTATATGACATGTTCAGAAAGAATATGTTAGCTTGAAAACCAGCAAAACACAAAAAGTAAGAAATCTTAGGTATCAATCTGAAACAAAACCCGTTTATGTGCAGCCTCTGTATTACAAGCTAATAATGTGTTAATAATGTGCCAAAAAAACATACACATGAAAACAGTAATCCATAAGAAAGAGACTGAGGAGAGGAAGGAAAGGCGGCCTAGTTGGCAGACAGGGATTTTTTATCTTTCCTCAGAAATTATTTGTTCAGAAGCTGCCTCCTCCCCAGCAGCCTTTCATGGCACTCACAGCAGGTGTTTCATCTTAACAACTGTGCTAGCCTTTTTATTTTCTTCACTTTCTGTACTCACTTTCTGCTTTGTCATCAGTTCAATGTCATTCATTACCAAGAATATTCTCTCAACCGGCACATTAGTGCCCGTGAAAGAAATGCCAATGCAAATTTGGAGAACGTTCAGGGAGTGTGAAAACTAAAAAGGATTTCTTTTATTAGGTGAAAATCTCTCCATCCCTCCTGTAAAAATGTCTTCTACTCTTCTGCAAGTCATTCTCGTAACTTCATTTTTACCCTTTATTAGAGGATCTAAACTTTTACGTGTCATTTAAAGCATTTCCCCTAGCAATTAAAATCACTGAGATTTTTCTCACCTTCCCATTGCGGAATGGAAAAAAAAAAAGTACCATCCTTCAGAAACATCCTTGCACAGACTCTAGTCGTGAATAGTTCATAGTTCAGGAGCTTCTTCCTCTCTATGGAGTGTGGGGCTTATTCCTAACATTGGCATTTACCCTAAAACACAGTAATGCTCCTGAAGTCTCCAGGCACTGAAAAGAGAGAATTTCCTGAATGTAACTCCCTTATTACCCTGACATTTATAACTGAATCCTGGCAGTGTTTTTACTCTTGCTGATGCACTGAAGTAAAAACACACTACTGTGTGGATCTCCAGTTGATGTAGTAAAGCATGAAGCACAGTCTCAGTCTGTGTCTCAGGATCATACTGGCTAGACAGCTGAAGGTGACTCAAGGCAAGGCAAAAAGAATTTGCGTTGTTAAAAAAATTGCATGCATCCCCATTTTCTGCCTTCTCAGTTAGGCTTGATAATTCGCTGACTGGTACTTGACAACGCTTAACTGTGAACTTTGTATGCCAGCAAACACATGAAAAATCTGTCATTTTGATAGACTACTAAGAACGGAATAAAGGTATCCTTACTTTCTTCTTCATGAGGATCCAGATCAGAACTGAAAGGACTCTATGTTGAACTTGAAGTAAGCCATTTGCCTTGAATCTTCTCAAGTATCTCTGCAATAAACAGGGAATTAAGTAGCAAATTCCGTTTGCATACATAAATGACACAGGTAAGTGATTAAATGTGCAGGCATTAACGGATATTTGTGAAGAATGCAGCAGAAAAGGAGAAACTCTGGTTGTGTGAGAAAATATTGAAAAAATCAGAAGTTGCTTCCTATCAATTCTTTCTAGAACATTTACTTACTAAAGGAACAGCTGGCCAGCAGGACAATAATCTATTTTGAACATAAAAGGCAGAATTCCAGGCACAATTATGCAACAAAGATGCTGCTAAGGAAGGCATCATCTTGCAAGAAAAATACTTCAGTTGGATTCCTAATGAAGACATAGGAATTTGTTTATTCATTTGAACTAGAGTGGACATGAGAGCTGTCAGGAGTTTTCTGTTCTGCTCAGGCTCATCTCTCGCCTTCATTACCCCAGCCTGGCCCTCACAAAGCCTTTCTGCTCTCTGTTCTTCCTTGAGAGACCATGAGTACGAGTTTCATTAACACATTTTCTCAAATGCTATTTGCAAGCAGTTAGTCATACTCCAAATAGGAAATGGGTAGTAGGGAAAACACCTATTGGTTTCAAAAATCAGTTTTAAAGCCAAATTTTTCTCTTTTGCTCTTGTCTACCAAGATAAGCCAGTTCATCTCACTGTGAAGAGATCTACTGCAGGAATTTTGTGGGATTCAGTGAACTGCATGTATTTTTTTACTGACAGAATTTACAATCATTACAGATGAACAATGCAAATAGTTACAGTTATGACTTCTTGTGGTTCTTGGGATGTTCCTGTGCAAGGCCCGGAGTTGGATGGTCCTTATGGTTTCCTTCCAGCTCATGATATTCTATGATAGATTTTCTGACCAGTAGCTGACTTTGTTAGAATTAGTTGAGTTTGGGATGAAGCTGTTAGAGTGTTCCAAGCCACAAAAAGAAACAATATTTTTAAATATCTATTGCTAACTACAGAAGGAAAATTCTGTTTTCTGATCTTAATATAGATTATTTAGTTAAAACAAGTCATATGAATTGAATGGCTTATGCTCTACTTCAGACAGGCTATTAGGAAGAACAGTACTTTCTGATAACTCAGTTTCCTCATTTGTAAAATAAAGATAACAACAACCAACCTCTTTTATAAACCTGGAAACCTGTGGTTAAAATGTTATACTAATCTTAATTATTTATTATTTCTTTGGTTATTTCCTCCTAAAATACGAGCTTAATTCTGTTGATAATGTGTCTTATGTGCCTAAATTAAAAGTTAGTTGAACTATATGGATGCTTTAGAGGTTTTAATGTGTCATTTGTCTGACAAAGCAAATCTGCTCAATACTCCTTTGAAAGTCTTTCAAGTCCACTCTATTTTGGCCAGGAATGGCCATGCTGGAGAACACAA
This sequence comes from Pachycephala philippinensis, assembly GCA_013397055.1. NCBI lineage: Eukaryota > Metazoa > Chordata > Aves > Passeriformes > Pachycephala > Pachycephala philippinensis. The sequence continues at coordinate 309,019 of VWZT01009513.1, forward strand.
GGCATACAGCCTTTTCCACTTAGCAGTCTTTCCCTAGCCTGGGATCTAGACAAAACAGTTGACAGATCATTTGTTTTCTTTCCTAACTCTGGCAAGGCTCTGTATGAAAATAACATTTTAACAAAATATCACAACACAACTTTCATGTTTCCTCCTCAGTTCATTTCAACTCCCTCTACTAGTCACCCCTAGCATCATATTAAATCTGGAGGACTGCCATTCTTGGACTGTGCATGCTGCCAGCCATCTGAACCACAAACATCAAATAAACACACAAAAGAGCTGCTTTTCTCCAGTGTTAGATGAAACAAATTTGTGCCCTGACATAAAAGCACTGAGATGTCTCACACACAATACAGATCAGTGAGGACCATCTGGTTGGTTTCATTTGCAGCCAGACACCAAAACGAGGAAAGTTGTACACTACAAGAAAGGATTTTCCTGTTTTGGAATTACTGCAACATGCTGGATTGTATACTGTGTCAGTGGTTTGTTTAATATCTAGCTGTAAGAAAATAAAGAGAACAAACTGGATTGTGAAACTAGTAACAGGCTCCAAATCTAAACAGACTAAACTCCTCAGCTGAAAGGGTTATGCAGCAGTATCTACAGAAATCACAAAGATCATCCAAAGGCTGCAGTACCTCTCCTGTGAAGCCATAATGAGAGAGTTGAGCTTGTTCAGTCTGGAGAAGAGAAGGCTCCAGAGAGACCTTAGAGCATCTTCCAGTACCTAAAGGGAGCTTATAAGTAAGATGGGGATAAATTTTTTTTAGCAGGGCCTTTTGCAACAGGTTAAAGGTCAATGGTTTATGCTCAAGGGGTGTGGATTCAAACTAGATATAGGAAAGACAATTTTTACAATGAGGGTATTAAAATACTGGCACAGGTTGCCCAGAGAGATGGCAGATGCCTCATCCCTGGGAACACCCAAGGCCAGGCTGGATGGAGCTCTGAGCAGCCTGTTTTAGTTGAACTTGCCCCTGTTTATTGCAGGGGGGTTGTACTAGATGTCCTTTAGTAGTCCCTTTCAAGCCAAGCCGTTTTATGATTCTAAACACAAACTTATGAAGCCCACATAATGTGGCACGTAGATCTAGAATGGCATCCTCTCTCCTTTAAATTGCCAGTAGTAATTTGTCTTCATTTACTTTTGGCAAGTATTCTGAAGGTATGGGCATGCAACACCCACATGAATATTATTATTTATGAGTGTCTTCAGAGTCAAATCTTAGTCTTGTTAGAGCCAGTAGGACCATGTAATTTTTTTCACTCCTCTGTCAATTTTACACTGCTATAAAATTGCTGAATCTGGGGCACAACACAAACCTATTATTTTTCCTAAGGTCAGAGTCCACACTGCTGCCCTCACTCACCTGACAGACATCTTTGGTTGTTCTTGTAAGGAGAACAACTGCAGAATCAAGTCTTGATTTGATTTTTTAAAATTATGATGTAATGCCCAAGTGAGTATTTATTTCAGTAATCTTATCCATTTAGTCTAATCTTACTAGATTAAGTTCATCCTTAGTGTAGCTATACTGACATTAGCATTCTAGCCCTATTGGAATGACACCAGAAATGAACTGGGCATATTAACTCCAACGAGGCTACACAGAACATAAATCAGTGCAGAATGTATCTGTTATTTAATACTGTATTTATATACAGTATTATATATTTATTTATTTATTAATCTGTATTAATACAGATATTTGCTGCACATCTCACAAAATACGAAAGTTTGTGTTTTAGAATCTGATGGCACACAGTGTATTTCACTGACTACCTTATATTAGAGGTAGTATGGTTATAACTTTTCCCACAAGAAAACACTAAAGCAGCACAAGCAACTGTGCTTCATTTTGTACATGTGTACTCAGTGGCTAAACACATGCACGTGAACATATGTGATTATGTCTCTATGATGAGCACATCATTTGTGTGCTCACAAGGAATACTGAGATTTTTGAAGTCCAGTAGTTTTTTCCCCACAAAATGTCTCTTTATCAGCAGACCTGCTCTTTTTAAGTAATGTGCATGACTTATTATCTTCCCGTGTCCTCTCCACATGCTTCTGGTATCAATTTCCTTGTGTCTCATGAGACATTTCCTGAGAAGGGACACCAATCTTCATATGGCTCTTCACAGCATGATCACCAGAAGAGCTCTACACATGCTGTCAAGTTACACATAAATTAAAAAGATGATACAGCTTCACCATTTGAAGTAATATAGGTCATATATTCAGGGCCACCCAAAGAAGTTTATAATTGCCATCTTGCTCCTAATATGGATATTAGGTAGTTGTTAATCTTCTAGAGAACTCACTTTCCATTTTTTATTTTCACATGACGTAAAAAAATAAAGGTTTTTTTAAATAAAACTGAGGAAGATATCTGGCTACAGTAGTAAATTTTTTTCGTTTGTTTGTCCTATCTTTCTTCCTTTAAATCACAGAACTTACTTAAGCAGTTTGTTTTCTGCACAGGTCCTTTGACTTGGGTGGAATTTGCAACAGCTTTCCCCTGCAATTTTTTCTTCAGAAATTAAGTCTGGAGATTTATATATATA
>VWZT01009513.1:311598-333888 GCA_013397055.1 Pachycephala philippinensis
TATATAGGCAGTCTACACATACAGAAACTCTCTTCAATTTATTCAGTTTTATTTTATCTCTAGTCTTCCATTAGATATATATGAGTACAGGATTAGGAATAGAGTTAACTTTGAAATAGCCAAAATTATTTAAGATTTGTTCCCTAAGATCAAAGGCTTGTTTTTTTAAAAATGCTGGTTTAACACCAGTGAGAGTTCTAGTGTGTTTCAAAGTACAGAACTTTGAAATTTCACCTTGAATTTTCATGACAGCTCTAACAGCATGGACTTAAATATCATTTTCAGAAAGTCACCATTGCTCCTTTTTATTGCTAATAGTAAGTTACCGTGAGGTCTCCTAAAGGCTGCAACAATGGGCAGTTATATCAAATTTACATAAAGTTAATTCAAAACACTTGTATGTGACATATTTGCTAACTGCATGGATATAACACCTAGGAAACAGACTCAGTTGTGGAAGATGCTTTATCAACAGAGGGGGAAAACACTTTCACAGTAGTTTCATTAGTGTTATGCACCCTATTAAATGAACTATTAGTCATTGCAATAAAAATCAGTGCAATGGGCTGATTTTGAGAAACAGTCTCATATTTTGTCATTAAATATGCATTGAAGTGACACTATTTACATACATTAACTCAGAATACAGTACTTGGATGATTCATTTAAATACATACACCTACAGGACATGCTGCAAGGAAGCAGAAAGAGCTTTATATATTATGTTGCTGAGACCTTTGGGAATAATTGATAGGACACTGAAATCTTTATTATTGAACATAATCATTGACCCTAATGGATTGACTCTTTATTTAAGTTGTTTGATAATACCACATCTCTAGATGGTTATTCTTATCTGGAATGACATGTAACTAAAACTTAGCGCACTTAGGTCTTCTGCAGCTGTAATTTAAAAAATGAGACAAATGTCCATCCGTATATATATATGTGTGTGTGTATATATATATATATATATATGCAGACTGTCCCTGAAGTCATGCCCACACTTTAGTAAGACAACCAACGGCCCACATGATCTACAGAAAAAGATTTGAAATTCAAACTTCAACATGACCCCCAAATTTGTTTCTTTTAAACAGGAATAACTAGACTCACCATTTAATCATAAAATATGAGAGGTTTGGTGCACACATACAGGTAATGTTCAGATGCAGTGGAAGGAGTTTCAAAATTCCACTGGTAATTTAAAAACACGAAAAAACCCACAACAACTATTGATATTTCATCACTGTCTAGAGGTAAAATTTAATCAACAGAGCAGGCTACAATCATGTTTGCAAAAGAGATCTTGCAAGAAAAGCTATCAATTCTGTAAAACCAAGGTTCATATGAAAAATGTCAGTCAAGCACAAAATGCAGCAGCAGATCAGCTGAGGTGAGCTGCAGAGATCAATGACAAGTACAGGGTGAATTGATCATATCTGGGAGCCAATGCCATTCCCATTGAAGTGACTGGTAAACTTTCTCCTGTTTTGGTGCCAGAGAGCAGATCAGTCTACAATCAGATACCACCCAATTGTGATTGCTGCTTTGACAGTGGTTTTAGCCTTTTGCCTTAAACTTTCCTCATCTGCTGAAGTTTTGACTGTTTTATGGAGATACTTCCAACTTTCAGTTTCAAATTTTTACCCACGCCAGAGTTACTTTTATCTCCTGGGGAAGCTGTTTCTTCTTTCATAGTGTTATAGTAACATAACTGTAAAGATTTGAGTGTGTTACTAGCTTACATACACAGGAGGAAGAAAAGAGATACCCTTAATACTCTCTGACATTTTTCTGCATTAAGAATTTTTCACCAGCTATCACAGGCCTGGGATACATTGTGCTCGATGTAACAGAAACAAAGCCAAAGTATTTTCCAAACTCTAACCAAAGCTTTCTCAGTCTCTGCAAACTAGAAAAACAATGGATCAAACGTTAGCTTTGCAATTCCATGTTCTGGCAGGCAGAGGACACAGATCTCTCCAAAACACTCTAGAAGAGGCCTTTTCCTCAAAAAGAAGTCTGGCTGAGTCAGAGACTTTTGGTTCCTGAAAGCTGTTGGTGTTTTCTCCCCCACAGAGAGCTTTCCCTGGCACCTCATCTTTCAGAGGATCAAGTCCTGTCATCCCTGTTTAACAATTACAGGAGAGCTCTTTGTAACAAAGATCAAATAAGCACCTGGCTTTGAGGAAAAATTATCACCCCCATCCCTATCATCCAGCTGAGAGTGATTGACAAGCTATACTCACAGCATGAAGGACACGTCTAAAAAAACGTTTTTCCTGGCTGAACTGGAATTCTCAAATCTTTCCACAGACTCTTCCAGTGTTTTAACAAAAAAAAATCTTCACAGTCATCTCTTTTCCTAAGTAAAATTGCTCAGTTCTTGTCCTTTCTCCAGTTATTCACTGAACTGTATGAAAGTAAGAACAGCAGTGCTTTATCAGGAAAAGAATTTTAGGAATATGTCTGTTATCACACCACACTTGTGCATTTTACTATGAGAAAAGGATAAAGCATTAGCACTGAACTTCAGCACATAGGAGAGAGAGAGTGAACAGCAGGTTAATATAATTTTACATCTGATAGTTGTATGTTTTGTCAGACATGTCAGGAACGAAAATTAATCTAATGAGAGAGCAAGTGCCTGGGTGCAAGAGCAGCTTTCTGTGTCTGAACTTGGCCTGAAGCATGCCCCCAGGCACCCCACTCTTTATCAGAATTCCATATAGAAGAAAGTATAAAAATGACAATATAAAACACACATTTCATATGCCCATGTAAATATGTTCTCCTTTTTTATGTTTTTGACCTGTTGCTTTCCTTAGGCTAAGTCCTTGGCCTATATCTAGTTTTGCTTCTACTGAAGTGGACTGGAACTGATGTACCTTTCAGCAAATGTTTTACATCATTGAACTGAGTGTTATTAAGATGTCCAGAAAATCTCTTAAACCCTTCACTGAGGTAAAAGAATAGCATGGTATGCACTAAAGTTAGTCAAGTATTCTCCTGAAAAGTGACCGCTCTTTGCAGAACTGCAAGTCTAGTTTATGCACTGGGAAAAGTAGTTCCCTTCTCTGAGTGGCATGTCAAGGGTCCCTTGGTTCCCCCTCTTAGAAACTGTTACCGTTTAAAAGTGAAAATTGCCTTGTCTGTTTCTATTACTTCTGCCAAGACTAAAAACAAAGGTCCTCCTTCATAACACCCACTCCTGCAAGGTGTGCAGCCCTTTCAGAAGAAGTTTCTTTTTCAATACATAGTGATCATACTCTCTAAATAAGTGTAAGTGGAAGAATTCTACAAGAAAGGATTACCCTCTCAAATCAATGCAACTGAGATTCTGAATCATTTACCCTAGAAAGGGAGTTTTGATGGAACCCCAAGCTTCCATTACAAGGGTGTTTATACAGATAATTTTATACTACTTGGCTTTTATCTCTCTGTTGCTGTTTTACACGATGCAGCATGCATAAACACAGCTCAGTTTTCTTTTTCCACCTCATACCTTAATTTTCCTGAATTCTATTGTGTTTATCACTTCCCCAGGAACCTAGAGAAGCTGATTGGGCCAGAAAGTGTATTTATGATCTTCTTGAAGAAGCGGCATTCTGTACACAAATAATAAATCAACAGGCAAGTTTCGTCAATTTTTGTGAAAATAGGAAGTTTGTGAGTCTTTTAATATGACCTTAATAGACCATACCTTGCTTTCTGTTCAAAGTATGTACAGTGACTTTTCCCAACAAGTAAGGCGCTGAACTGCATTTTCCCTGTTCACAGAACATGTTGTGTTTTCTGAAGCTACATGGCATGAGATGGCAATATTCCTTTCACTATTTGGTGTTGCTGTACATTTAAAAGGAACTTTCTCCTATGCACTAAGAGAAACCACATGCTGCATCCCATAATGACTTTTTCCATACCAGTTAATTATTGAATTTGTTGCTGCAAAGGCTTTGTCCAGTGGTGGTGAGCAGTGCATTGCTGGTGCTGTGTCACCAAGAAGATACCTAATTACTGCACCCTAGTCAGTCATGAAAAAACCGCTACAGCCCTTACCTATGCAATACCAGCACAATTGACTGTTTCAATAGGCACAGAATTAGATTCTGGATGTTTCTGTTAGTTAATAACTAAAGTTCCTCTTTTCCTGTTTTGCTTTCCTTTTCTCTTTTCTAAAGTGTTCTGTAGGACATTCAGGTTCCTGAGTTTGAAATATTTTCATAACACAGTTCTTCTACCAAAAGCATTTTCTTTTTTTCTACCATTATGGTTTTTGTGGTTTTTTTGGGTTTGTTTTTGNTGGGGTTTCTTGGGGTGTTTTTGTTTTGGGGTTTTTTTGTGGTTTTGGGGGTTTTTTGTTAGGTTGATTTTTGAGGGCTTTTTATTTGGTTGGTTTTGTTTTAGTTTTTGCTTTTCTAGATTTAGTTTTAAAATATCAACACAATAAAGACATCCTGATACATATTCTGATTCTGATACATGCATCAGAAAGAAATGAGCGCTGCCCTAATATCCACAGATGCATGTTAGATCTTAGCACTGATATTTTAGGGAGCTAGATTAAACAAGTACTTGGAAGTCCATCTCATGTCTTTTCCTTCCACAGTAATACAAACCAAGGGCTCAGCTGATGGGTAGATCTAAAGTAGGATTAAATTGAAAGTATCTGGCATTTATCTAGACTATTCCAAGGTATTTTTATATAGAAGATAAGGGGGGAAGAAAAAAAAAAGGAATAGTTTGTCATATGAATGATGTGAACTTGCATGTGTAGTACATATGTTAAATACCAGCTAACACATACCTGGTAATTTGCTGCAGAATTATATGGTATATTCAAAGGATGATTTGTGCCTATTCACTGTTCAGCTGTTACTTGATTATGAATGAACTACAGAAATCAAATCCAAGCTAGTATGTGGTCTTCCTTCAGTACAATCACTTTAATATTCTTCCTAGTGTGGAGTTGGCCTATTTCTATTGCACTTTTCTTAGTAAGAAAACCTCGAGGCCAATGTTTCCCAAACTCCTTGCCCTGTAGTTACCTTTCCTGGCTTTACTCTTTTCCAGCTGCTGACCAAGCTACCTCTGGAACTGGAAACACACATTACTGATACACTGCTCCTGTCGTTGTTAGCACTATTAACAAGTGGAAGTTTCAGCACAGTGCCTTTCCAGAAATAACACAGCTACACACTGATTTACACTATGTCAACATAATCGCTCAGTGAGAGCTACCTAAGGGATTTCCAGTACAACATTTCACTGTGATTTAGAAGTACATATCTTGGACCCAACCTGCTATCTTACATTCATTCCTCGCACAAGGTATAGAACAACTTTGAAAATCCTTCCTTTATCAGTCTGTGAGTCTGAATCAGCCACCCTTTCCCTATAAGGTCTCTCGCAGATGGGGGCTGCAGCATCGTCTGCTGATGCTGCTGTGTGGCAGCCCTTTAGAGCCCCCCACCTGAGTACTGCTGCATTTTCCCAGCATGAGCAAGTATAACAGGGTTCTGCACAACTAGAAATATGCTTCAGAAAAGAGGGTTGTGTTCAGTGGGATCCAGAGTCCAAGAAGATTGATAGTAACAAAATGATGTACCAGTTTCAACACAGGACTTGGAGAGGTCTCTTGTGTGGTTTTTTCAGACCCCCCCTTTGCCAAGGGGGTCTGAAAAAACAGTTTGCCAGAAACTAAAGAAATGAAAGTATCCCTGCATCTAGAGACATACTGAAAGCCTAAGAGAACTGTGATAGAAAACATCTCTCCTTGGTTAGTACATCATTTGAGATTTATGTTTGACAACAGAAAGAAAACATCCTAAGACAGTGCAAAGAGCCCCTGACTGTTGATCAGTGTTGGGTAGCTGCAACACTCACTTAAAAGAAGGATGGTAGAACAACCTTCATGAGAAGCCCCTTACAGTATGAACCTTGGATGACAAGTCAGTCTCCACTTCTCACTAGCATAAGTATTTGGGCAGGATGTAGATGATGAGCTCAATCCTTACAACTGAAATTTAAAAAAACACATCTGTCAAAGCCCATTATATACACTTAGTTTCAAGGAAGGATTTGGTACTGGTGGATCCTTCAACAGCTATAAATGAGATCTCTCTAGTCCAGAGGAGCATAATATATTAGACACAAATGGTTTTGCTTATTCCACAACAAAACACAAACCCCATGTGTCCCTTAGATTTTTTAATCTTCCAGTAGTTTCCCTAGAGATGAAAACAGCCTTTTAAAGGCATTTCTGCTTCAGTCCAAGGAATGTGAATCAGCTTTAATCAACACTATTAGTCACTAACTACACTTATTGAAGGCTCGGTAAGCACTTTGTCTCATCAAATTTCCCTTACCAAGTTATTTGGGTCTCAGCATGGGGTGTTTTTAAATGATCATACAAAGCCAACAAGGGCAGTGGGGAATGACTTCCCATATTTAGGGATTCAAATAGGTTGCAAAACACTTTATTATATTTATGATTCATGGAATAGTTCTGTTTCCACAGCTCCTATTCTCCTAAATTAAAGGAAGCACTTTTGTATCCTAACAGTGGTCATAATATTTTTAAAACAAAGAAGTAATCAGTAGCCTACAGCTCCTTTAGCCATACTGTCACTTAGCTTGATTTCCAACATCTGCTATGCTCTTTGCTGCTGTTTCTCTCTCTCAGTGCACCTCCAGCATGAACTCAATTTTAAAATTAATTCCATTTAAATCAGCCATTAAGAAGTCACTAACACTTTCTATAGCAGATGCATCACGCATAGATGACTTTGGAAAACTTGACAATATAGGAGGTGTGTTGTGCTCAAACATATGCAAGCCCACATTCCTTCCAGCAGATTTATTTCCAACTGTAAACACATGAAAATCCCCAGAGATTATGAAGTAGATTCTAAATGGATGTTTCTGAAATCTGTGTCTTTGCAAGAGTTGCTTTCCACCTGGATGTCCCTCGGCACAGATGGTTCTTCTTCCATTTTCTTTTTTGGAATAGTAAAAAACTATGCAGGAATCTTTGCTGGATATGCAGTTATTTTGTAGGCAAATTTTACAGGATACATAGAGGTACTCATTAAAACAAAGACGTATTAACTATTGCTAAAATATGTGGCACTTCTAAAACAGCTAGTACATTAAGAAGTAATTTTTTCCTATTTTTAGAGAAATATAATAGTATGGGATATTTTTGTCTTGAGAAATTGGCATAAATTAGTACAATTTTTAATGAAAAAATTGTACAACCCAATAGGTTTTAATTTTCTTTTCAGTGCATTACAAACAATGTCCCCTTATATTCAAAAAACAGTATGAACAGAGATACTTCTGTTTTGACATACAAGGAGAAATCAACCAGTATCTTTTGATTTCCTCTTCTGTTAAGCCCTCAATTGTTTAAATTTCTGTCTGAGATCACCTGAGACGTATATGAAAAAGTACAGCATATAGCAATGCTAATTTATGGACCCATTTATGAATAAAGTTAATGTTATCTTCCTAATAAACATTCCTTAGCTACATCCACCAGCTCTCTACCTTTGTCTTCAGATCAACTTGGGATGCAGCTTACAAGCAACAACTATATTGCTCTGTTTTATTCCCAGCTGAGGCTTTGAAACAATTAAAATAAAGACAAGCTCACCAACCCTGACCAAAGACTTTTACAATACTTCTCTAATGTTCTCTTTTACCATAAAAAAACTGCCGACCTTTCTGCTCATACAGGCACAAGACACTTGCACTCATTTGGATTCCAAGACCTGCACATCCAAAAATACATGGCTGTCTCGTACACATACAGCAAGAATTTTTAAAGATCATAAGCATCCTGTGTAACTAAAAAAAAGGGAGTTCTGTAGGTGTCTGCTGCACCTGTGACATTCCGTATACAGGGACACTGAGCCACCTTGGGCCAGCAGCGCCAAAAGTCATCTACAGAAGATGTTCATATGGCTCATATTCTAACTATCCCATGTTTTATAGAACGGGTGTATATGAATATTCTTCATTTAATAAAATGCATAAGCAGGGCTGGGAGGAATTAAACCTATTCCAGTGAATGAGCAAGTCTCAGTACACAGGTTGTTGTGTTTTCTCCTCTCCAGGTTTCTCTGCTCCAGTAAACCTTTGCCTGAGACCCTTGTCAAAGAGTGAAACACTTTCCAGAGAATGGATAGTACTTTCACATATTTCTTCTCAGCCTAATTTGCCATCTGCAATATTCTCAAAAGTGCTAGATTTGTATTCACTGCCCTCTAAGGAGAATTTGGACTTCATGTGTCAGTCTCATAAGGGGCTAAAGAAGAACATGGTCTCTCTGTTTTAAAAGATGGAGCTTATTAGCCACATGCTGCTCTTTGTACCAATGCAAACAGAATTCAGAGAAAGAGACATCTAAAAGGAGATCCCCTTTACCACTCATTTCATTTAGCCACCTCAGTTTTTCCCAAATCTTCCAGCTTTACATTGCTGAATTTCTACTCCAGTTGATCTCAAATCAGTCAATATATTTATGAGCTCAAGGCAGTGTTAGCCATGAAAATGGAGTTCACTGTTGTTTACAGAGGCAAACATGAAGCTGGTCATCACAAGACTTTGGAACAGACCCCCACAAATGCTACTTTCATTTGCGAGCACCCACTTACTTAAATAGGCCTGACATTTTAGGCTGTAAAGAGATGCTATATTATAAAATTAGGCACCAGGTTTGTAGAAGAAAAATGTCACTGATTATTTATTGTTAACAGGAGAACACCTGTCATGGCTGGAAGAATAGTATATTCAATGCTACAGTAGAATTTTTGTCAAGTTCAGAACACAGTCAATACTCTCTTTCTTGAAAAACCTTATCTTGAGCATATGTTTAATTTCCTTCTAGTATGGCCTATAACATATGGTTTATTTTGCCTTGACATCTCCAATGCTTAACGCTGACATACGAAATATCAGGGCAATATTACTGTGAACCTTTCAGTACAGATGTGCGAGAAACACAGTGGCCTGATGAGAGAATTAGTATTTGATAGAATGCGGTGTTTATGGGTAACATATCTTTTATTCATATAAATATAGGCCAATGGGAAATTCTGAATATAATCTAGAAAAAGTGTATTTGTAATTCTTCTAATAGTCTGCTTCTATGACTTAGTACTTCAAAGGAGGCAGGCAGACAGATAAACAAGTCAGGCAACTGCCTGGCTGAATTCCACAGCCCTTTGGAGACACAGGGGAAGTTGCACGTTTTCCTCTTTACCCCCATTACCATAAACAATATGCTTATCACTTCCAGGTAGACCACCACCACAGTCAATTGACCCCAGTGGAGCTCACGGATCACACTGCTTAAATCATGTTGAGAAGAGTTAGGCTTTATCTCTGATCTTTCCAGTTCAAACATTTTAAAAGGGACATTGTTTTGCAGATACATGGTTTGGGAAGTTATGAAATGAGAAATAATTGAAAACACCCCATGACTGCAACGGAATTTGAATGCTATGATGCCTTACTGGACATGGCCCTTTTGTAACTAAAGTGAAACAGGTTTTCATGGAAAGAAAAAAAATATATAACGATTGAGATGCATTAAAGAACACTGCCATATGAATCCAAAACTGATCATAACCAGAAGTATCATTTTCAAGTGTGGTCTAGCATCTGAGCTCTCACTTGAAACAGGCAGAAAGCCATCTGGCACCAGACATTAGCCAGCACCATTCTCTTTCAGCTCCAGCCAGGCATAAAGAATTTGGAGTCGGAACTGTCTTTTGTCACAGCCACAGAGTCCAGCTGTGTGTCGCCACCAGACTTTCTCATTTTCCATATATCTAACTGAGAAATCTCTCAGGCTAGAAAGTGAGATCCAAGCAGACAAAACATTGCCTCACTGGGTTTGGTATTTTGGTGGAAAAACAGAAACATTGTTGACTAACAAACACCACACCTATTTTGCCATAATCTATCAATACTTACAACGCCAGAATTGCAGGGCTCAGAAGGAAGGTGCACGTACGTTCATTTCCTTCAGTATGTTATTCACTGTGTTTAATCCTGATATTAATCTCTCTTTTAGTGGCCGTTGCCTGGTAGGCTGTGTCACAAAAGCACAAAAGCAAATCTAAGTCTATTTGATTTGGGTTTTTTTTTGTTTTTTAAACAAGGCTGCCTCAAGTTTAGCTACTGACAGGGTTTTTAGAAACATAGCTCATAGTTCACAGGAGCTACCAGGTGTTCAACACATTTGACATACTCAACCGGCCTCTTAAGTAGTCTACACTTGGGTTTACCAATATAATTCACTTCCCTCCTTCTGAAAGTCTTCATAATGAAGCCTGAAGTTCTGGGTGCAGATTAAGGTCACAGCACACTAGACTTCAGCACTTTCTTAAAGCAAATATCTTACTAAGCCCCATATAATTTTAAGATGTTTAATAGATGGAGGCCTAAATTTTCATGTAATGAAACAAAAAGGAGAAAGAGAATTACAGTATAGTCACTGCAAAGGCTGTGTAAGTGATTATTTGGGTTTAATTTTTATTTTTGGTTGTTTTAGAACAACCTCTCTATCATTTTCTGTCAAGTCAATTGAAACAGAACTTAGAATTTTAACAATACTGAAAAAAATTTAAAACAACCACAGAAAACACCCTTCTATGTAATATCTGTTTAACTCCACCATTCTATTTCATGTCTGCTAAACTCATAGAGTCGTTTCATTTGACATTTTTATTTTGCCTTCTTTTTTGATCATATCACATTTTTAAATGAAATGTTGTTTCAACTTCAAAATGAGATGTTAAGGAATTTTGTTGTAGAAAAATGTCAGAAAAAAAAAAATAGCTTGCATCTCCAAAGTAAATTATCCCTCCAAGTAGAAGAAGATAAAATGCTTCAATGTTTTCAGGAATTTCCATTTTTTCCCTCCCAGCTCTTACTCAAAGGCAACTAAAGTCTCCAAATAAATTTTTGATTAAATTGAAATTTGCCATTTGTCTCTGAAATGTAATCAAAATCTGGTTACAAGTATTTAGAAAAGGCACAACTGTAAGCATGTAAATTGATTATTTTAACATATTAAGTCACTATTTCTTGTGGAATTGTATTATTCTGGGTAAGAAAAACATTTTGCTTATACATCATTTCTCTATTTATCAGGTTTCACAACAGCACACATCTGCTTCAGGTATTGTTTGAGACCACAAAGAAAACCTAATGTCAGTTGTGAAAGTTTTTTCTGTGTTTTACATGCATATCAAACAGAAAAGCAGGAATTCTGCTACCGAAACTGCTGGTTTATAACTGGGGGCAGCCAATCAAGTGAAGTTTGGCAAATTTAGATTAGAAATGAGCAAAAATGAATTACAGAAAGAATACAACTTTGGTTAAGACTGGTTGTCTTCCAAAAAAAAAAAAAAATTTTGTGTAAACGGGGTTTCTTCCAAAAAAAAAAAAAAAAAGACTAGAAATCAAGCCACGACAGAGTACTTAAAGCAGAATGTATTTGAATACATAATTTAGTCTGAGTTGTTAGTACTAAAAGTACAGGATTCCTTTTTTTTTTTTTCTCCGTTAAATTTGACGTTTCTGTCTTTTATTTCCTCCCTTTCTATCCCCTTGCCCCCTCCACAGTTCTCCAGCTGTTTGGATTAGTATGTTTGACATGTCCTACACGGCGTATGTCACCCCTATCTTTTATATGAAATTCCCTCCCTTCAAAAAGAGTCATTATTAATGAATGCTTATCAACTCAAGATGAAGTTTTGAATTAGAAGATTTTCAACGTAAAAGAAGAGAATGATTGATAAAAAAGGAAACCTCCTGCAAGTTAATACAATGTATATCAGGTTCAGACCTCAAGCAGCTATAAAGGTGTCAGCATGACCTTCACTGAAACAAAGCACGTGCATTCTCATTGCTCACATTTCTTTGACTTTGGTATTGCTCTAAAACCCATTAACAGGTCCTTTTAAAATGAATTAATTAAAACCATTTTCCCTGGAACTCTCATATTGCTTCTGAATATACATAAAACTAGAAAAATAATAATGTGTTTCAATGCAGTCAAATACAAAGTTTCTTTTTGGATGTGTAATTTGAATTGGTCAGTTTAAAGAAGCTTCACACATGTAGAAAGTTTAAAAAGTTGTTCGTTAAATTCTTCAGTTATAATTCTTTTAGAAATCCTATTACGTTTGGTTACACAAGACTGCGTTTAATTTACTTAAAGACGCAGTACTCCTTAGCTGTGACATATTTATGGGCTGTGCATTAAGAAGTTTATAAAATAAGCAGTATATTCTCAGTGTCAAACAGCTCTCAATGAGGACAATTAGTCATTCTGTCTGTTTGTAATTAGGTATGAGATAAGTTATGATTATGAAGATAAGTGAGCAATTTTTTTTAGAATACTGTATTTTCTTACAGAAATGTTCCTATAATATAGCCAGAGCTCATAAATTACTCACCTTATATTTCAGGCACATTTCTTGTGGAATTAATAGACATATGGATTCAATCTCAATAGCGTGGGTCAAAAATACTGAACAGGATTCACACTATCAAGAGATTCCCCATAACTTGGTGAAAATAAATCCAGGCTTGACATTGACTGATCCAGGACTGGCAAGTGATGGAACTGATACTATCTGTACCCCTTAGAAAAATGGTGAGGACAGAACTTCAAAAGGTTCCTCTTAGATAAGGATTCAAAGGTTGGATGCTTATCTGTTTTATAGCCAGTTTTATCTGCAAACTGAGCTGGACACCTTTCATGATCAGACTCCTTTCTAAGATTTCCATTGAAATTTCACGTAGTATACAAGTCCTGCAAAAATAGCCTCTGTCATGGCATTATAAGCCTTTGGTGACAACAAAAATATACACAGTAAAAGGTTTTATTCTAACCGTAAGAAAATGAAAGAAACGTGAGGTTTAAGCAGCAGTTTAGTTTAATTCATACAGATTTTTTTCCCTAACTTTTTATACACACTAGCGGAGTTTAGATCTCCGTATAAGGCCTGATATTGAAATACCATGGGCAGAACGTACCCACACAGGGATTCTGGAAAATAAGGCTGAGTGAGAGGATGCTTCTCCTATTTTACCTTTCTCTCAGCCCATAGAAACATTCCATCAAAGGTGTTCTCAGCTAGGTTCTACATATTTACAGTCAAAGGCCATTTCAGATCCTGCCTCCCTGCAAAGCCCTGCAAATGGTCCCAGCCAGACATCCTTGTGCAACAGTAGTCAAAACCATGCACATAAGGAGCAAATAAGAACAAAGTGGATCCTAAAAAGCTCCAGAGAAAAACTCACCACACAGCTAAAAATATGGTATACATTTCTTAATGTTTTCCAGAGGTGCTTGTTTTACATTTAGATTAAATCCCTGAAAATTTGACCATTATTAAGCTATTTGTCTTCTATGCACATGCAAAGTATCTGAAATAATTAAAATTTAAACAGAATTTTCAGCTACTCAAAAAAAAAAAAGAGAGAGAGCATTTCAATATTAAAGTCACTGATCTAAGGAAAAAAAGAGTCACCTTTGACATTAAAATAAATCTCAGAAATTTTGCCTAACATGTAAGCCATTTTTGCTGTAAAATTACCAGTTTCAAAAAAGAGGGGGTGGAAATGAATGTGCTTCTTCAACCATGACAATAGTATTGCTACTTCATTCTCATAATGTTATGGGACCCCAGGCAGCTCCCAACTTCATCCTGGAATGATGGCATATTTCATGATTATGTCCAACTCTGGCAGATAAGAGCATTTATATGCTAATAACAGCAATATGTGTAGCTCTAGAATTTCACCATAAGCAGTGAAGCTTTTAATCACAATAAGCCTTATGGGCCCAATTTATCTACTTTTTAAAAAAAAAGACTATAATACCTACATAGGTGTTCCAAAATGTATTTCCTTTACATCAACTTTTAGGGCCCTGTAAAATAAGAAATGAATGGGAAATGGTACCTCAGAGGATTGGATTATTAATAAGGGGTGGATTATGCGTAATTTCTTCAAATCACAAGAGAAAATGGAAGCTATGTCAGGATGGCTGGGAGGTGTTTGGGTAAATGGAGAACCAGAAGCTATGCCAGGAACCCACTGAATCATCCTTCCAGAGGAAGCAGTAATCTACAGCCACACCTGGAACTTGCACAGGCCATAAAGGAACAAAACTCTCCTTAGCACTCACCATGCTGCCTGTAGAAGTTGCTTGGTCTGTTTCTACCAGTAACTATTAGGAGTATGCCTTTTTTATAGTTGACAGCCTTGTGTATCCAGGTGGTCTCACTGTTTCAATTATATGTTCAGTTAGGTCCCATCTGGCACAGAAACTCACTTGCAATTCTGCCATCGTGTTGCTCAGGGCTGACTTCAAGAGCACAGTAGCGATTTAAGCCTCCCACCATCAGGACTGCTGGACAGTGGCTTGCACTGGGAGAAAAACTGAAAGAAAGAAATAAAATTGGAACTGAGTTCACATCATCTTCTGTAGATAAACCACTTAATTTCGGTGAACTTATGTGACATCTCACCTCTCTCCATTAACTGCCTAAGGATGCTGTGTCCAGCACCCCAGGATAGCTGACAGTTTGAATTGCTGCCTATTTTCTTTAGCTCATATGCTGCAGGAGTGCTTCAGGTCGCTGTTAGGTGATAACATCTGTGATCTGAGACAGGGGATTTTTCACACAGCCATACGGAAGGCAAAAATATTTCAGAAATGGAAAATGTTGTAGGAGGCTTTGAAGCTAAAATGATGCTGAAAATATTTTAAAACTTTCAACAGACCAGATTTCAGTTTTGCAATGATTTTTTCTAATTCAATAATGTACACATGACATCAAGTTTGTCACCAGAATTTGTATCAGCATCATATATATCCTTTCTGACTGAATCTGCTTCCACTCTGACCACTTTAAAGCAGTGATTTTATTTCAGATGTCAAAACCCTGCCAATATTAAGTGTTAAATTTTTTCAAATAGATCAGAGATTAATTACTAAAACACATGCTTCATTCCCAGAACTGGATAAATGTCGGACACACAAATGCTCACTAAAAAGGGAGGTCACATATGTCCATGAAATCTTGTTGAATATTCCCCCTTTTGCAGAAATCCAACATTTCTAAAAAGTTTAAAAAATTATAATATTAAAACATGTCCAAGTTGTTTCCATTAAGGTATTTAAACCAAGTCAGTAATCTGATGTGACAACATAGCTGGCTCTGCTTTGAACAGCAAGTTGGACTACAGGTCTCCTGAGGAACCTCACCTCCTGAATTATTCCATAGTCCTATTATATCCTCACTTGTATTCTAGACAAATATCTCACATTCCATCAGATACAATCTTTCATAGAAGCCATTAAACAAATTAATCCTACTGAAAGTTTGCTAAGTTACTTTCAATATGCAAAAAATGAAGCCATTTTGAAAGGCAAACACAGGAAAGAAGAAATATTGACTTTTGCTCTGAAACATTCATTCACAAATGTGCTCTAAGAATCCTTCATGCCATCTTCTGGGTAAGTTTCAAAAGTATCTTTTATATCTGGCAGAAATATAAGAAGCAGCAGTTCAGTACTGCTCATGCAAACGTCGCAGCTGCACAAAGAATAAAATAAAGAAACCAGACCCCAATGGTTTCTTTCTTTTAAACGCATGGATCAAATGAAGCATAGCCTGTAATTACATTCCCAGAGAATAGCACAGATAGCAAAAATTGATATCTATCATTTGGATTATATAGTTACTGATTCAAATCTCCTCTAGAAAGGATAATCATAGGCAGTGGAGAAAGCTAATACCTTGAACACAACATTCTGAGGCAAAACCTGGACTTCTTGGAGACCTGATTTTCCTATATCTCTCTGACTATGCACAGAACAGCTAGGTCCTGGGAGCTAGGCCATCCTTACAATTTTCCTCCTTGACCTCTCCTAATTAGACAATAAAGACTTCCCCAGCACAAGAGATTCCACACCTGGCTCTGAGCTGGACCAGCAGACAGGTGAGCTGTTATTGACCTTTACACGGTTCTAACATTGACTGGTACAGGTGGAAACTCCACCTGTCAAAGATCCTTTAGGGTTAGATATTATGGCTGCAAATGTGAGCTGTCTTTAAGGCCATCTAATTCATAACGGCAGTCAATCTGCCACCTCACCAATAAAGATAAAGAAATGCAAAGAAAAATTGTTCCTTCCCATCTCTTAGGCAGGAAATTTAACCTCCTCCATTAAAATCTCTTCAAATTCCAACACTGCATAACATAAATTGTAATCAAACTAATATGGTATTAGAACAAAATTTTTACATCCATAGATAAGAAACAACATTAAAAACTGACTCAAACTACTGAAAGCAACTATTCCCTCAATATACAGCTCAGTCTGACTGCCCACTGCCAGCCTGAAGTTTGGGTGACACACCGAGGCACAGCTCCTTCAGTTCCCCACAGTGAAGCAGCGTGCCGTGTCTAAGGGCTGGGCACATCTGGAGCCAGCACACAGCTGCCTTGTCAGTAGGGCTTGTACCATAGGAAAAGCACATAAAAACCCCCAGAGATTAGCCTAAAATATCACTCCACTATCCTCTAACTCCAGCTTCTAAAGCTTTCAGCTACCCCAGTGATTGCAATGTTATAAGAATCTGGAGAAAACAAAAATGTAAGATTTATTATTTACTTTCCAGCTGAATAACAACAGGAATAGCAGAGAGAACTACACACGGCAGGTGTTCGACAAGTCATTCATTAATGCAGGCCTGGAAGGTGCTCAGGTATTACAGTGATATAAGGACCACAGACTGATATGATCTGTCGTAAGAAGATACATGACAAGATACCTTAACAAATTTTCAATCCTTAAATCACCTTTAAATTCTCATATAATATGAGTGAGAATTTTAACTTTTCTGGGTGCTATTAAAGCAAAACACTTGGTGGGTCACCCCACAGGGTCTTACGTATGCAACAACTATGCAGCATACACAGCTGAACTCTGGTTATGCTTATTAAATAACTTGGTAGCAGTCAGTGAGAATTCAAATTATAATCCTCTTCCATTTAATTGCATATTAGGACACTTAATTTGAACCATTATTTCATGTGAGCCAAGCCACTGAAATAAAATGAATCCTAATTATTTTAAAGAGATAAAATTGTTAAAAATACTTAAAATGCTCAGAGTAACACAGATTTGGGTTGCTTTTATCCTTTTTTCCTTTGACAGAAGGCATTTCATTGGCAGTATTAGAAATAAAATTGTGCTTGCCATAGTCCAAAGCAGGCCTTGTTTTGTTTGTAATTTTTGATTTGTTTTATCCAGTGTGAACATTCATTGGAAATTCCTGATGTGATTTAAATGCTCAAGTGTCTGAATTTCGGTGTAACTAAATGGTTTAAATGGTTGCACAGATATGTTTGCACCATAGCAAAATCGTAGAGCCATTTGAATTGTTAAGGTTGGAAGAAACCTCTAAGATCATCAAGTCCAGCTGTTATCATAGCACCACCGAGTTCACCACTAAATCATGTTCCCAAGTGTCACATCCACATGATTTTTGAACACTTCCAGGGATCTTGGTTCCACCACTCCCCTGGGCAGCCTCTTCCAATGCCTGAAAACCATTTAACTGAAGAAATTTTTCCTAATATCCAACCTAAACCTTCCCTGGTGTAACTTGAGGCTATTTCCTCTTGTGACTAGTTACCTGGGTGAAGAGCCTGGCTACAGCCTCCTTTCTGGTGTTTGTACAGAGCGGTAAGGTCTCCCGTGAGCTTTCTTTTATCCAGGCTGAACACCGCCTGCTCTCTCAGCTTCTCTTCCCAAGACCTGTGCTCCAGACAATGCACCAGCTTTGCTGCCCTCCTCAAGACATGCCCCAGTAACCCCGAGTCTGTCTTGAGGTGAGAGGCCCAAAACTGAACACAGGATTTGAGGTGTGGCCTCACCAGTGCCAAGTACAGGCACTGCTGAGGAGGGGACTGATGGAGTGGTTTTGGTGGGCACGTGGCACCCAGCCAGAATCAACCCACCACAATGTACAGTAAATGTGCATTCTTCTACTCTTCTTCAAAACCATTGATCTTTCTTTCTTCATTTCCAAGTAAAATAAAATAAATAGATTAATGTCCAGCTGTGCTAAAGCCTGAAAACTTTAGGCTAGAAGGAGTAAATTTTCCCACTACTGAGCAAGTGAATTTGAAATGTTAGAGTAGAAACAGTTTTGCAACATTTTCTGCAGTGGTCACTTCTGTTCCCATAATGAGAATTCTAATGATAACACAGCAAATCCCAAATTATTTCTGCTTGTACAGATTTGTAATATTACAAATGGAACCAGGCAGAGCACACAGCCAGGTCTCAGCTGCATGAATGTCTCAGATTAGCCCATTTGAATTACAGATGTGCAAGACCTGACACTGCCTTTGCTCAAAGAAATGTTTAGGGAAAGGTCTGAACCCTTGCTACTTCTCAGTTTTCCTTTTTTCTTTTTTTCTTTTTTTTTTTTTTTTTGGCAGATAATTCAGTACTTTCGCAATCTTACCTGGCTTGATATTCAGAGCCAGAGAGCAGAGTTTTGCAAGATAAAACTTTCTTTGATGATAACATTTCAAGCCCAAATATTGTGCCACTGGCAGAGAGAAAATATTTATCCCAAAGCCACTTATTTATTTTATATTTTAAGAGATTGCAGCCCTTAAGAACTACAGTGCTTATCCTCTCAAAAGCACACACTTGAATGAAAATAGGATGGAATTAAGCAAAATTCAGGAAAGAAGAGCCAGGCTCTCCTTTGGTGTAAAACTGCTGCCAGGGGCCTAAGCTGATATATAGCAGCTGGCAGTTTGGCTTGTGTATTTTTAGAACAAAAAAAATCAATGCTTTCAGACTCTGCTTCCATTCTCTCGTGACACAGTGGTATTTGAGAATCTTTCTTTTCAAATATCTTGTAATTGCCTTTGGTAACTATTAAAATGCAAAAGAGAAATGAGAAATAAATCAACAAACTTACTTGTTCAAGCAAAACTTAACAGCCCAAATAGTCTAGATGACTAAGCATGTTCTTGTGGTTTTATGTCCCTAGGGCTGCAGGTGGGAAGAGCACTGCAATTACACACACACAAAAAAAAGTGTCATTGTGACTTAGGATGAATCAACACCTTCGTCTTGTAAGACTTGTAGAAGTAGATGGTGACCATAATTCCCATCACAATCTTTCATTTTATGCCAGAATCTTTCAAAGCCACCATTAACACACTACAAATCCTACATTTCTAAGTAATGTTTCTATTATCCAGCTTTTCCTATTTATTCTCTCTACACACCTAAAGATTCTGTCCAAATTCTCCTCAAGAAATATTATTTCTTGTCTTGTTAAACACAGTCTTTCCTCCCTTGCAGGCACTTGGAACAGTACTGCAAAGAGTGTTACTTCAGCTTTGTAATTTGGTTATTTCTCTACTGATTCCCTTTATTATATCTCTTCACTGACACGGCATCTCACAGCCCATTTCTTCTTTAATTTCTAGTGCTTGTTACATACCAGCCCCTAATCCCAGACTCATTTCCTGGTATGTCATACTTATAATCATACACATTTGTGCCTTGTTTCCCCTCTTCCACATTGCTCCTCACAGGTGAGGCAGAAATTACCCACCTTGGCAGAAGACTGTTCTTCAAACCCTTCCCTCACCACACGGGAGGCAATACATTTGCCAGCCAACCAGTGTTATTCAGTAGAGAATATCACTCACACAGTTTCAAATAAATCAATTCAACATCAGATTTATTATCTTCCTATAATTGCCATGGACTACACAGAAACAGTTTTATGTCACGCAGGAGGCCAAGTGGGCTTCCAGTGTCAGACAACTTTTACAAAGCAGCACACAGAGTGAGCCTTTCCCTACTGCTTACACTGGGGCAAGCCTGTCTGATCACAGTCCTCCTTCCGCTTGCTCCTAGTGGTCAAGCCATGTGGTCACTCGTGTCAGTCAGTATTTACACCGACCTGACTTTTCTACCACAAAGGGCTCTTTGAAGTACTGGGCCTTTTGGAGCATCAGTCTGTGAGCAAAGGAATCTGCAGTAAGTACCAACACCAGCTCCTGACTGGAAACCATCAAACAGATCATTATGGCCTCCACTACTGTTCTAGGAACAGCTCCTCTTTTCCTGTGCATCCTGTATGTCTAAACTAAGCTATGCAGGCCCTTGCTTCTCATGGAAATAGCAGCATGCATTTACCACATTTCAGTCTGTTAAAATACGTAATGACTTCACCAGTAAGCTAAAAAGGAAAAAAATGCCCTTAATAGAGAATCCCTACTTATTAAAGCAAAAGAATTCACAGTGACTGTTAGCCAATCATCCTTGAACTGAGCATTCATGTAAAATTTGCATACATATTTGAACATGCACAAAAGTGGCATCACTCTGATTCTCCTGACAGATACTGTGCCTTCATTACATGAGGATCAGTATGCTTATTGAAAGGTTGTGCATATATCCTTTCCCCATTTCAGGGAAAAGGAACATGAGAAATAAAGTAATCTAGTACTAATTTTATCCCTGAAATTAACACTTACATTTGCCTTGATTTTGGATCACTCAAGAAAGCAGTTATTTAAAACTTTTCTGTTTATTATCTTAATTTTCTTTGGTTTTTGGATTTCATTCTTATAAAATTATAAATACAGGCTTCTTAATTTCATTTTTTGTGAATAAATAATTTCCTTTTTCTTATATTCCTGTAACATAGCTGCCTGTTAATGGAATAGTGGAAAAAAAAAAGTTAACTATTTTAAGTAAGGACTTTTTTACTCTTCTGGAACGTAACCAATAAATTTAAAATCGCACTACCTCGAATATGTTCATGTCTATAAGACACAGAGGAAAAAAAGAGCAGGAAAAAAAGAAAGAAACTAACAGAAAAACAGACAAGTGATGCCAATATTCTACTATATTTTGTGCTTTTGCTCTCAAAGGCAGATTAGTACAAATTGAATTTTGCACTAGCTTTGCATAGCTGTGACTCCACCATTTGATTCTAGGGAATACGATTAATTTGAATTATTTAGGTGCTGCATGAATAGCTCCAAACCAGTTGATTACATTCTTGATTGAGTTACATTATATTTGTGTGGTTACATGTAGCCAGTGTTATTATTCTTATGTTAAGGCTAAATAAATGCACCCTTTCGATAAGAAATGGTGTCTGTGATCTTTCATTTGTATCATGTTATTAAAGATTTTGCTTAGGATACAATGAAATCTGGCTAAAGGGGGAAAAATAAAAATAATTTCTGAGCACCTATGCTTCAATTAATTAACTTCTGTTTCGGCAAACTGCCGTAAGTGAAAGAATCAAACTACTATGTTTTGCAGATGAATGATCAGCAAATGCTCAAACTCATCTGTCATGGTCTAGTTTTGTAGCCTGACAAGAAAAATGAAGCTAGCGTTTTCTGAATCCATAAAACAGTTTGGGTTGCGGTGTACATAATATCCACATTTAATTAGAGTGGAACCAGTGGAGACATTGAATCCCTCTTCAGTCTGGCAGTAAGGCAAAGGGCTTATCATCTGTCCTTCACAGACACAAAAGGTTAACACAAAGTGTATACATGTTTTCATGTCATCTAGCCCTTGGATCAATCACAGTCTCAGCTTAATGTAATGGGTGACCATTTCTGCAGTTGGAGTTTTTCATTATGGACATGTTATTTTTCTAGGGATTTAAACACTCACTCTGTTCACTCAGTTATTTTGCCAGGATATGCTTTGCCAAAAGAGACTCTAGAAATAAAACATTTCACTGCGCTGTGTTAGTATGAAAACTCATTCTTTCTCTTGGTCTTGTTTTTCTTTTAGAAGAAGAAAAATTATTCCATGGTGTCAGGTAACTAAGTCACTTGGGAGAAGGCCTCTTTGTAACAGGTTGTATTTCTTTCTTGTCTACACTGCTCATAGCATTGCACCAATATCATAACCACATTTCTGTGAAGCAGCTTTGCTAATCCCAGATGCATAGATAATTTACGGAGATCTGTTACTCATAAGCAGTGCTATTTACAGATCCAAAGCACCTGAAAACGAAGGGACAAATATCTGAGAGCTCAGGGTAAGCCTGAAAGTCTCTCAAATCATAGTTACATGCATATGGAACTAATAATTTACACAGGTTTTGTGGCTACAGTCGTGTTTCTCTAGTTATACCTCCATCTCTTCCTCTTTATTTTAATTATATAATCATT
>VWZT01009513.1:333935-404928 GCA_013397055.1 Pachycephala philippinensis
TTCTATATTATATATATTATCAAAATATGCATGTCACACACACACACACACACACACACATATGTATGTAAATAAAAACTGTATCACCCAAGCCAAAGTGCTTTTAAGTAAAATCCATAGATTTTCAGGCAATGGGGCCTCAAACCATTGGAACCTTTGGAATTTTTTTTCTAAACAATCAAATATTAGACTAATGCTTTATACACTTATGTTTAACTCTGTTCTCTTAACTTGCATCTCAGGAGTGCATATGATCATGCACTTTATGTTGGACAAGGGGATCTTGTTCATCTTTTCAGTTCCATCAGAGTCAAAAAGCTACTATCTTTTCTAGCTCAGACAGGAAAGTCATCCTAGTTACATGTGGGATTAAAATCTTTCAACCCCAATGTGAGTTACATATGTCACAACATAGTCTTGTAGAAATCCTGTAGCAGTGTTACAGAAAGACTCACTGACTTCTGATATGAATACAAAAAGTTGGCTTGAATCTGTTTTTCTTTCCTCCATTCAAACTTGATATGAGCATTAGATATTTAGTTTAAATATGAGACAGACAGCTAAACCAAAACCTCACAAAAGCTGTTACAAAGGAAGTAAGGCAGGGCTCTTCTCCAAGGACTGCAGAGCCTCTTCTGTGCTCCCACAGATGAAGATCAGCCAGCTCAGCCACAGCTGGCCCAGCTTCCCCAGCCAACACCACCTCCTTTCTGCTTCCTTTTTTATCAGTGACCATTATCAAAGACACAGAGAAGTTTTAAGTTCAGCAGTAACTGTCCACAAGCCAATTCTTAGCTTTTAGCACTGCAATATTTTGGCCACTGTACCACTTAGAAAGCTGCACCAAGCTAAATGAAGACATCACTGCTCCAACTTTAAAGGGAAACTTCCTTTAGAAGAAAGAACCTGTGGCACCTAAATGTCTTCTTTAGCATAGATCTCTCCTGACAGAGAAATTGAACATACCTGGAAATTTTGTTGGCACTGAGAAGCAACACTATCTATAGATCAGCTCACTGAGATATAACACTTGGTTTCTTTGGAATCTATGCACGTCATTTACAAAAGCAGACAAAAAGTGCTCATTTCAGCCAGGCAGAATATTCTAGAATATCTTTCTTATTAGATACTTCTCTTGGAACCATAATAAAAAAAAAGATTTCATTAAAAATTTACCTCTGGTTCTAAACAGGCTCTAACAAAACCAGTTCTATTCAGAAATGAAAACTGGACCTCCTAAAAAAAATTACAAAAACCCAAACAAACATGCAGCACTGTCATGCTTCTGCACAGTGATCCTAAATCATTGTACTGTTATCAGTTATATTACCATTCCACCCACAGCACTAACATGAAAGGGGAACAATTTGAAACATTTGCAGAAGTCTTTCAGATTATTCCACTGCACAATTCTTACAACGCTTTTCAGCTGCTTCTCTTCACAAGCTATGTAAATGCCCCCCTCTCTCTAGAACTACCACGAATATTCTTTCTGTTCTCTGATCTTTACTTCAAAAACCTCATTTCATCTTCAATGGAATATTACTTAGCTACCATATAGAAACCTGAATTGCAGGTAACTGCAAGTCCAGTTCTCAAAAAAACAGGATAATTGTCACTGGTTTCTGCAGCCACATATTCCATTCTGTCTTGCATAACTGATTTCTCTTGTCCTTAGTGGAATTTCAATGGTATATCTACCTGCAAAAATTAGAAAGCTGTAGAGTGTATCTCTTGATGAAGAAACTGTAAAGAAAGATGGAGAGAGACAATTTACAAGATCATGTAGTGATAGGGCAAGGGGGAACGGATTCAAACGGAAAGAGGGAAGGTTTCGATTAGGTAGTAGGAAGAAATTCTTTACTGTGACAGTGGTGAGGCACTGAAACAAGTTGCCTTGAGAATCTGTGGATACCCCATCCCTGGCAGTGTTCAAGGCCAGGCTGGATGGGGCTTTGAGCAACCTGATCTAGTGGAAGGTGTCCCTGCCCATGGCAGCGGGGTTGGGACCAGATGGTCTTTAAGGTCCCTTCGATCCCAAACCATTCTATGATTCCATGATCCTGTGATTTTGAAAGAGCAACAAAAACATCCAACAGCTTAGGTTTTTTTCATATGCTTGTCCTCAAGTCTTTCTAAATAAAAGAAAAGAAACGTGATAAACAAGGAAAGATATGTCTACTTCGGTGATGTTCAAAAGTTCAGTTGCATCAGACTCAGCTGCTTTTAAAGTTTTCAGGGAAGTAGGTTATTGTGGAATTATTACAAAAAAAACATTCAAGGGAGGAAAAAAAATTAGTATCTCTGCAGACTGGTATCACCTTTAAATCAATATTGAACCACCTTCTGAGAATGCTGAAATTTTATGACCTAATGGAGGGACTTTAAATAAAATGTAAAATGAAGTAGAATTTAGAGGTTATGAGTCAGATCATAAAAATCCTGAAAATCGTATTTCCAAAAGGAAAAAAAAATGGAGAAGCTGGTTTCTTTCTGATCTCTCAATTTTTAACACTCAACTGGCAATATAGCAATGGGGGTGGGGGGACGTAATCAAAATGCTTTAAAATGAAAGCTAACAAAGCAGCAACTGCCTTCAGTAAATTCAAGCAGCCCTTGAGACTATCTCCTACCTTCCCATAACATCATGTTTTAAACTGTTTCCTTGTCCACACAAGCTGGAAGCTTATTTGTTCTGAACGGTGGCTGAAATTCTCAAGCCAATACTGTGATGTAGTGCCAAGTATCACAAAATCCACAACAAAGTTAAGGGAGCTGGGAACCTTGTTGAAGTCGTCACTATTTTACTTTGTTTAAACTCCCATAATTCCCTTTGTGACTATAGGTTTACTAGTTTTAACAGCAAAGGCCAATTACTCCTGCAATTATTCTCTGTTTGTAATAAAACGGCAATAGGAACTCATTCTAGTTCGGTAAGGGAGGGCAATAACTGACAATTTATGCCCATCAGTGTTGCAACAGCATGACTCTGCTAGAATTTTCTAATTCTAAACACGGAGTCATTTACAGTTCTCAGAAGGCCTGTTGAGGAGGGATTTAGTGTGGAGATAGTGCCAGAACAGAGATTTAAAAAATCACTTGATTTTCATACCTGGTTTGCCTGTGGTTAAGCTAACAGGTGTTCTTCTTTGGGCTTCAGCCCATTCATCATCCACTGGCCCATCACAGGACAAGGGTGTCCAGAGCAGCAGAAGTTTTGAAAGTGACCATTCTCCATTTATCTTATGGGTCCTTGCTCCTCTCTCCTATGCTAAGTTCAGATCCAGAAGGTCCTGTCACTGGAGAAGAATAGATGTCTCAGCTGCCTCTTTGGCTCTGGTCTTATCAAAACTCCTGCCACAGCTAGCTTTAGCTTTCAAATCCTTTGCCAGAGGAAGGGCAACAGAGTCAAGACAGGAAAGGTGGTCACAGAAAGAGGCTTACAGCTCTGCCCCAAGGCAGGACCAGCCATATCTGATTATTTCAATCATTCAGCCGTCTCATTTCTATATCTATATCCTGTACCTTATATGTAATCTGTAGATATTTATTTAATCACTTTCCTTCTAACATTCAGACCACACTAAGCCAACTGGAGTTTGATAGCCTTCTGAAATACTAGCTTTTGAGCTTTTCTTTTTCAACTGGGCTGATCAAGGCTCTTCAGTAACACCAGAATAGTGTGTATCAATTGCTTGGCATTTGTCTCATCACTGTCCAGCATCGAGATGGTAGAGTTTTGAGGTCATATTTTCTTTCTCTATTCTGCTTTGCTCAGGCAAGCCAGGCTCATTAGCTTAACTTCCATTCTTTTCTATCTTTCAAAAGTGTATCATCATATTTGGAACAATGACTAGCTGAAATGAATCCAGTACTCTGGGTCTTTAATGCATATCTGTTGACAACATTTGTTCTCCTGAGATTGCAGTCACCTCTGTTTCTCACCAGGTTTAAATAAACCAAGCCATTTCTCCTGTATTGAGATGATGGCTTCTCTTAAAGTACATAATTGTATCTTATCATAACACTGAATAAAACAGTAAATCTGACCGTCTTGTTGCCTTACACTTAATCAGCCTCTGAGCAAGGTTAAACCTTCATTTCAGCAAAGAATTCTTACCCTGTCCCAATGTATTTCTGTTTTGTGTGTGCTCTACAGCTGGAGTCAACAGATAACATCATTTATAAATGTCAGCTTGAGTATAATCTATCTGACCCAGCTCAAATCTTTTTGGTCACAGAACAGTTTATCCAGAGATATCTTAACGTTTTTAAGCATTATACCTCAGGAGGAGACCTCTTTGTTCTTCACATGCAGGGAGGAAGGCATGAAATACAAGAAAATTATAATATACTTCTCAAGGGAAACAATTTCCTTTCTTCTGAAATCAATCATAGTGGCATTCATGTGAAGAAATAGCATGGAACCTCTTTTTCTTTTCTGTATATTCAGTTTGTGCATCTTGAAGGAGCATTTAGAAGCTAGCAAATTATTTTGCAAATGATGAGAACACCAAAGCACAGGAGATAGATGATTTAGCTACTTAGTACTTAGTTTTCCAAATCAGACAACATCTACATAAATTTTCCAGCAGCTTGAAACCCTGAGCCATAAAAAGGAAGAACAAAGCAGTTCCAACAATTTACTTGTGATATTTGACACTCTTTATTCATTGTTACAACCAGCTTAAGCAAAACTTATGAAAGTCCTTACAGTCTGACACAGTTTTTCTATATATATTTGGTCTGCTTCTTTTTACTTCAAGCTTTGCATGTTTTTCCAGACTTGCAAAGGAAGAAGTACACAGATTAAACAGATTGATAAAACAGACTCTATCTCCAAGAGGTTATCAATATCACAAAAAACACCCCTATTTTCTCGAGATGACTGGTCAAGCTTAAGTTATTCTAGGTTAGCTTGAATAAAATCTCTGCTATCTGCTACAGTAAAGTCTCTTCCTTCTGTTTCTGAATTCCCACATGTTCCTAGCCAGGGATGCGCTCCACAGAAACTATTAATTTCCAGATTTATATTTGCATAGCAGTGAACAACAATTTGACCTTAGAAATAAAAATTAATCACTGATTCTGTATGCATTATCTTAAATATCTTACATGTGTTGTACCATATTGGGAAGCCTCTTAATAAATCTTCTTTGCTACCATTACTGAAGAACAAAAACTTGACTTTTTTAGCCCATGAAATGAGGGATGTCATGTAGTTTGTAGAGGAACCTGATTAGTAGAGTGGGCTGAGAATCTACAAGAAGTGCATGACAAAGTGTCTAACTAATATTTCTGAGCCCCTTGAAGCACCTGCAGGTTTAGGATGTAGATTTTTTTTCTACTTATCCCTTTGTTCTTATAAATGCACACTTGAGGAGGAAATTCATGGAGTTGTCAGTCAAATCCCTTAAGGTTTTGGGAAGATTAACTGAACCATTAGGGAGATTAATCTTTAAACACTTATTCTGCCTCTTCAACCTCAAATGTCAATGCCAGACAGATGGGCTGAAATTTTTGTTGCAAGGGATACCTAAGTAACAGTATTTCAGTTTCCTTGTAGTCCATCTAATCACGAGTCGTAGAAAGATGTATTGAGAGATACTGCATAAGAAATCCATATGTCCCAGAAAGGAAACCAGCTGTCACCAGATTAATTAAGACAACTGCTTCTGAACAACACTTAAATGCAAAGCTGCTGATCGGTTTTAGGAATAATCTAGTGTTTTTCACAGAACCCTTTTATTTCACCTTAGGAGCTTGAAGGGCATTCTCTCCACCACAGTTATTCCACTGAATAATATTGAACTCATGATTTTTAGAAAAAGAAAAAGCTGGGGAAAAAAAATAGATAAATATATTCTATGTCCTTGCAGACTATGTGGGAATATAAAGACACTGCTCTGATGCAAGTCCTATATAGCATATACTCACACTATATAATCTGAAATGATATATATACAAATTATTATGAATATAAACCTGCAGAATGTGGATGACATATTTCAGTATAAGTTAAAAAATGTTCAGTAACAACTTTCAAAGGATTATCTTACTTTGAAAATACACAGAACTTTCAGAACAGATGGGCTGTAAAATAATTCTTTTCCATCATATCTATTGCCTTCACTTTGTACTTGCTGTTAACTGAGTTTATTCACCCATGTGATGCAAATAAACAGGATGCCTAGATGCTTCCAGTTCCTTCCTTTCTTCCTTCCCTGCAGGACACAGAAAACTCTTATTTTCATAGAGAGGCCAGAGGAGTTGTTCATGTTAAATTTTCCAAGTTAGATTTAGTCTGATGTTCAGACTGTCGCATTATATACCAAGATACACAAAAGAAATACCTCATTTGTAACCTGAAACAAATGTGATTTTAGAAGAAAAAGCATGTAAAGGTGTCCTGCAGGAGCCATTTGCTTTCTTAGTGTCAGAACACAGCAGATCCACCTCCACGTGCTGGCACTGGCACCTGATCCTCCATTTCACATGTGCAAATTCAGTGGCACATTGACCAGCCCCACGAAGCTGTGCTGCCAATCTCACTGGGGGGGACATGGCTAACAGAGCCACGTGGCTGCTGGCCAAGGTCCTCTACCTCAGAATAAACATGCAAGAAACGAACACATAAGATCTTTTCTTTTCCCACATCCTGCATGGAATAAGACCATTTACATGAAGCTTCTCCAAAAAAAAAGTTTGAAAATGTGCAAGAGGGGATCACAAAGATAAGCAGAATGGTTTTCTCAGAGCTAGAAAACCAGACTCAGAACTAGAATGAGAAATGGAAGTCAGATGTCGTCAACCCAATTTCTCTGTGACTATAAACCCATATTGGCGATGTACATAGATTTCCATATAAAAAAGGGAATCAATAGGAGCCCTGTATCTGTCTGCATAATTGTTCACATACCTTTTTCCAATTCTACACCATGTTTTGGAGTTTTCTAATCTTATTCTTTCTGAATAATCATCCATTTACCCTGAGAAAGCTTTTTATTTACCTCTTACGAACATCATAACATTTTCATCTTTATCTCTATTTTGAATTTACCATATGCGTAGTGTTTTTCTCACATTGTTATCTGCCAGTTTCTGAGATACTACAGGTATTTTAAATTTCAAAAATCTTTTTTCTATACTTGCTCTGACAAAGTCATATCAACATTAACTTTCTGAACTGCATCACATTTGTAACATGATGTAGGCAGTAAATCTGAGATTGGCAACTACTAGACTGTCATAATTCTATTAGTTCTTTGAGGGATTTCAGACAAATTGAATACCTGCGTCAGTTTCTGCAACAACCAAAAGGAGATAAAATGTACATATTATTTAGCACAGCATTTCAAAATATGCTTGTGTTAGGTGCTATATGCATAGATGCACAGAAAGGGATATAACACAGCATTTAAATGCTTTCCCTGTCTACTTCTTTATGAAAGTCATTTAATGATTCTTTTATTTCTCAGTTAGTTAAAAACTCAAGTAACCAATTCATAGTACAGAACATTTTACTGTGACTCACTACAGAGAGATGTATGAAGGTGTCATTTTCCCTCTCTCTCTACCTCAAAAAGTGAAGCATAGACAATCAAGGTCACCAGGGAAACTCCCCTCCAAGACTTCAGCTCATTCTAGCCCAGCTTTTAGTGGAATACTTTAAAAATTAAGATACATTTTTGAAAGACTGTCTCTCAATGTCATAAAAGAACTTACATTCATGAAGGATAGAAGAATTTTAAAAGTCATGAAAAAAGAACTCTAAGAACTTGGAATTCTCCCAAAAAATTACAAGATATAATAAGTTTTGTACAAAGAAGATGGCAAATTATTGGATCAAATCCTTCTGTGAAATTCTAGACGTTATGTTAACAATAATATCTTAAATGACTGAAAACCAGAAAGGAATAATTTTTAAAGGAGTTACTTAAAAATATTCAATTCAACATTAGTATTTGTTTTCTATATTTTTGTTTAACCCCAAGTAAAAACTAGCTGATTGGTAAAATTGGAACCAAGAAACTGGAAAATAAAAGAAAAACAATGCATATGCTTTAGCTGAATACTGGGCCCTTCTTTCTGTCCATTTCAGTGATGCATGTGTAACTTCCATCTGTGAACCCAAATAAACTTTTTAAACCTTTGGAGAAAAAATAGAAGGACAAAAAATCAGAATATATATTTATTTTTTTATGGAGTTGTGGATCTGATATTTAAATCCACTACAACTACGTGGTTTTACCATGCTTAGAGTTTCTAAGACTCTAGGTAATAGCTTCCCATTGGGAATAATTGTTTTCCCAGTCTAACCTAACAAACTTGTGGTTTGGGCTAGGCTTCTTTATTATTTTTCATTCTTTTTTTTTTTAATTTAAAATATATCAGTTTTTTTGGTCTAAGTCCAGCTAGTTTTATCCTCTCAAGAATAGCTATGCAGGCCAAATACTTGGGGTCTGAAACTTCAAAAGAAGCTACTACTGAATCGAATTTTTTACCAATGAAAAATCAAGAAGGCATCACAGAGCTAGTTGAGATGGATATATATTGGGATATAAAATGCCTCTCCCTGTGGCTGTTCCCATACTTTTAAAAGTTAAATAAGGCACACTCATATTCAAACACTGATCTTGAAAGGCCTTTGCTGCTAGACAAGGACCAGTGAAGCCTGTAACCACAGGAAAAAACATTTATATAAAAACAATATAGCCACTCTTCATCAGAACTTTTATACACTTCATTTCCAAAAGACTGGTACAAAAAAGCCAAATTAAATATGAAGGGAAGCTCCAGGAAATGGAAAAAACTTCACAACTATTCTCAGTTTCAGGGTAGCACCAGTATTCCCACCTCCATCTTCTGAATGGAGCAAGTGCCATACAAAATATTTTTGCAAGTTTTGATAAGCCCATCCATCATTTCAAAGCCCCAATACAACCTGAACCTAAAGTACCAACCTCTCAGAAAGAATCACTAGAGATATAAACTCACCAATATATAAAGGAAATGAGAAAGACGAACCAATTTTGACTTCCTTGTTTTGCATCACTCTGCATTCTGTGGCAGAAAGGGTAATTCCTTATACATTGCCATGCTTGTAACCCATCAGAGTTTAACAGATTGCATTCCGGAGTACATTTCAACTTTTTTTTTTTTTTTTCCATTTTTCATGATTAAGGAAGATAATGCCAGGAATAAATATGTGTATTATGAGGAATAAGTGTCCTGACTTCAGCCTAAAAAATAAAGCAATACTGAGAAAAGATATGACATCTACATCTGGATTTACTCCTTCAGAAACTTATTCTGGTTAATATAGTAATCATGAATGCGTTGACCTCCAGTATGATTATAAGGCAAATACCAGAGTAAAACAACTGATTTATATTCACCAGAAAGATAAGTAGATGCATGGATGAGAGACAGAAAATATAATACTGTGGAACTATTATTTAACACTCCGTACTCCAGGTCTCCCATTTGACAAGTGGCAGTCATTTGCAACTGGGAAGAAAGACAGAAAACGTGCTTCAACAGACATCATGGAAAATTTCTGTCAGAATTAAAGGATGCTCTAAAAATGTCACCTCCAGGGAGCATATTATGTACCCACTGATTTTCTTTTTCCTTTGATTTGAACTGTTCTGAAGACTAATGAGTGCTCGAATATACAGACCTGAGTCATGCTTCTCTCTTTACTTAAGCAATTAAGTTGTCTGTCAGCCTCAGTCATACAGTTCTACAAACAGTTAATATTCAGCACAGAAGCAGAGATGCTGGATGGAAGAAAAAAAAAAAAAAAAGGACAAAAAACCCCAAGAGCATCTTGACTCTCCTATAGCTATTAGAAAAGCAGCAGAAGCAAAGACAGATTTTAAGCGAGCTTCCTTATGCACAGGCAAAAATACAAAAAACATTAATGTGCAGCAGCCGGAGCAGGAGAAGAGACAGCTGCTCCAAGGCAGCAGTGGCACTGCTTCTCCATCCTTTATAAATATACCCATCCTGGTATTCCCCTGCCTCTGAGGAATGATGCTCTGGCTTTCCCTGAGGCAGGATTAGCCAGATAGCACAGACAGAGTCTGTGGGTGTGTGTCTCTATGTGATATGAGAAGGAAGTTGAGTATCCAAAAGTTTTTGGTTTACAGCTATATCATTTGGTCTACTAAAGTCCATTACTCTTTATACATGCTTAAGTTTACACCTACATGCACTGCCTGTGGTCAGAGGGCCAAGATAACCTACAAACAGATCTTTACAATGGCTTGCTATTAGAGAAATAATAATTTTGGCCTTATTTGTGCTTTGAGTCACCTGTTGGAATTTAAGCAACTTTATACAAATTTTTTCAGCACTTCTTTATAATTGTCAATCTATTTTATTTTTACACAGAATGTAGGACACCTGCCTTTGCTGAGTTATTGCTAAGGCAGGAGTACTTTGTAAAGTGAATGTGTCCATGATCTTTTGCAAGGACTATTTCATCTGCTTGCAAGTGTTGCCATTAAGACATATGGAAGATACAGGAGTATGCTTTTTCTTTCATAACTCCCACATCATTTCCATAAAAAAATGAACTGATGAATGTGTTCTTAGAGGCAAGGAATTTATCTTCCCAGAACTAAATCAGTATATTTTTAAAGAAAAGTTCACCCTGTGTTCTTTCTCCAAGCATCCGTACCCTGCTGCACATATAAAGAAATGAGACGGAGTCAGCAATCTCTGCTGCCATCTTCTGCTGTTACTTTTCATGCAACCGGTGGATAAGGGACAGAAATATTAAAATCCCATGGTTTCTGAAAGTGAGTGTTACAAATGAAAGGCTATAAATCAATAATCAAAGCTCTGTCACACAATCACAGAAATTTGGGAAGAAAATGTCTCTGAATCACACTCAATCACCTTCATAGCACAGAATTATTCATTATGATATGTGCCCCAATCTAACTGAGGCTCTGATATCTCTCATAACAATCTTTATATTCTCCACAAAAGCTTCTTTCTCCTAGCATTTCCTTAGAACCAGAGACTGCTGCCCTTTGTCACAGTGTAGAGATTCCCTCTGTAAGTACCTCATATTATTTTAATGGGACACTAATCCACTCCATCCAGTTTTTGAAACAATATAGATGTTGGGGCACAGTCATTGTAACAATAGAATATTTCCCCCCCTCCAGAAGCAATTTCCTCACAGATGTTTATTATTCCTTCATCTTCCCACTGTTTGGTGACAGGTCAAACACCATCAGAATCATCTCTTCTGAGAGACACAGCTTGTTTGCCTCCCACTCTCCTAAATTCCAAACCTATCTTCTGAATCTGGGTTAACTAAACCACCTTTACTTTTACCCTTTATACGTATTTGCATTTTGTGCTCAAGTCCTTATCCCCTCCCTCATCATCACTCTTTTCTATGATCTTTTGATATCTGTGATCATCAGCTTCTGGGTAAACTCATCTGGACCATTTCTGCTGACCTATAACCATGAGCAATTTTTCTTCATTCACTTCACTAAATCCCATTTGTTTCCGGTTTCCGTCTAATCTCAGTTATCTATTGCACTACATCTTCTGCAATGAAATCATCAGCATATACAACATGGATTTGCATCAACTGGTTAACCTTTCTAATAGCCTTACCAAGAAATAGAAGGGAAAAAATCTCCTGCCTACATCCAGTTTCAGAGCTATCAGACAGACAGCTGTATCCTTCCAACAGTTTTATTAAAGATTCCAAAGTTTTGTGACTTTTGAGTGTAGATGATACATCGTAACATGCCCTTTTGAATCTGAAAGGAAAAAAAACAAATATTTTTACAACATTCCTCCTTATTCAATGGAATAAATACATGGAACATAAATATAGCAAGAATAACAGAACAATCAAGAATAAGTCAGTCATTTTCCTTTGATTTCTTTTCTCAATGTTACCCTGTATATCTAAGTACTACCCCTAGATTTTTAGTCCTCTTCTTGTTCTTCTTCTATATATAGATCTACATGTTTCCCGTCAGGGCATTAAAATTTAAATATTTCAGTTATCCTTTTTATCCTTCCTCAAGTACCCAGAACTGACTGACCCTCACTTTTTTTTCAGATGCAGACAGGAAATAAGTATTAAACTGAGTCCTCAGTCCAGCAAGAAGTTAATATACAAATTGCAGTCTGTGTCCTAGAAGGAAAACCTTGATTGTTGCCACATGCAGTGCAGAGATTCCATGACAGATTTTAAGGACTTTCTAAACATACCCACTCTCCTTAACTCTTGCACTATGACAGACTTTCTAAAAATAATGTCCCGTTACAGATTTTTCCCCTCTCTATACTGTATCCTTTCTTGCTCTCACACTGTGTATCAAAAGAATAATTTCTCATTAAACTTTGTCAACGTTTATCGTATTCCATCACTCTTAATTTTTTTTTAATCTTTCTTGTGTTATCTGTTTCTCAGAATTCACATTTAAACCGTCTCTGCCACATATGCTATAGAACCTTTGTGACCACATCTTTAGAGATAAAAAGGATAAGATTCTATATCATCAAGCACAAAGTATCCCCAAAGGATTTGCATAAAGAAACACAAGTTAATGAAAAGCCACATATCACTTTTTTATTAACATCATAAGCCAATATTCTGCACTTCTTCTTCTTAATGCCTCAGACTCCTTGTTAAACAATTTCACCCTTTCACTGGAAATTTCAGCAATGTGGTCCATGATGGTTTCTGTGACCTGGGTAATAAAAATAGTTTTAGGGTCAGACCTCCTTTCTTTTTGTCTCCTCACAATTACTGCAGCAAGAACCTAGCCCTTGTACAACTCTTGGTACCTGAAAATGCTTTCCACTTCTTACTATCTTATATGCAGCATCATTCTGCTTCATTTAAAATATGTTTGGAAAATATGTATTAGTCTTACTTGCTTAATCTCTATTCTTTTCCTCTTTAAATCTGAACTCTATTAAAATGTTCCTAACTACAAGTCTTATCTATGTAAGGAGACATTATTCAGTGGGAACGCTCTGCCTCATTCGTTGGGCACAGATTAAGAGACAGGCAGAAGTAATAAAAAATGGAAGGATGCTCTCTTTTGTGGGCAGGAAGAAAAAAGGGCTTTGTCATGATTGCATTTAATTTTGTTGGAATTTCTGTAAAAATGAGTACTTATTCTTCAAACACATTCCCAGACCACAAGGCAACGTACGAATCTGTGTCCAGTGTAGTACACAATGCAATGAGAAAGCAAGTAAGTAAAAGAGAAATAAAACAACATATGCACAGCTTCTTAGTATCTGTTCAACACCACAGTTTGGTTCTTGTCTGCAAGAGAAATAAATTCAAGAGTTGGATGTACAAGAGTGTGTGTGACCTTCAGTAACCAGGGAGATCATGAACATGGTACACCATGGTCACTTGTGTTAGCACATCTTGTGGTCACATCACCACATAACTGCATGCTCAGGCCTCACTAGCACGGGAGTCCTTACAATTGCAGTCTTGTGGAAAGAAGACTTTTGGTCCTGAATATCTTGTCATCCACCATGGCTTTCCTTAAATACTTCAACCTCTGCAGAAATGGGCACAGAAGAGTGATGATGACACTTAGAGCAAAGTCATCTTAAAAAGCAGAAGAATGATCACTGTTTTCTCCTCCTGTTTCTTCTAAATTCCCAAAAATTTTAGTAATGTCACAAAAATCTGCTTTGCCACTCTTTCTATTTAACTACGTGTAAATTAAATTTTCAAAAGTGACTCCTAGTTTCATTCGTCTCAATTTGAATTCTGAATTTTCAGTTTTCTATTTCTCAGTTATGGAAGAGTTGCACTTTTACAGCTACTATTAACTGTATACTTCTGGTCATTTAGCCCTTGCAAAACTGATTTCTGGACATCTAAAAATGAGTAATTAAAAATCACCCCCAAACATCATATTCATGAAATATAAAATACTTTACTATTCTGCAATCATTCCCATTATTTTACAGTACTAGTCTATTTCCAGTTGTGTGAAGAATGTGTAAAAGCACAATCTAAGCAGAGCAAACAGGAATGAGCTGCACAAAATGGATTTCTGAGCCACTAGTTTTACTAGTTCACTTATTTCTTTCTGCTTTAGACAACAAAAGACCTATGGTTGTTTGTTAACGGCAGAATTCAAACACATTGCTTTTGCTATCCTTAACCTTAGACTTCCTGCAAATACCAGGCTGTCAAACAACATTGCTGGAGTCAGATGCACACGTTTGATTGAAGGCTGCAATATCTCTGCATAGAAGCACGTTTAAATGCTGCTTTTCTTTTCTTCCTTATCACTGACACAATGTGTTGCTGAATTGTCCATCAGCAGCCACAGCCATTGCACCCCCAGAACTGTGAAAAGAGTCACAGGACTTTTCCCTTTAATTACTCTAAAGTGAAAAACATCCCTGTTTCCCCTGGTGATATTATTCCTTTGTGATGAAGTCTAGATTGAATTTATGCTTTTGCTCCAAATGGCAGATTAAGAAATGCATGAATATTAATTTGCAGTATGTTTTGTAGACTATGTTTACAGTAATTCTGTGATTACTCTCTGGTAATTGTATACTAATAATGCTAGTTGTTTATATACAACTTCAAAAATAAATATGAGGCAATTTCATTAGCAATGGACTCTCAAGAGAGATTTCATAATGAAGACAAATTTCCTGTATTTAATATGGAGAGGCTGCAGCTATATTCAGATACAGACAGGTGTAACATCACTAAGACAGACAGATGCAGTAAAAAACTCTCAAGCATTTTGGCTCGATTCATATCAACTACCTTTTAGGCATTTAACTGAGGCACATAAATTAGACATCTGGTCTTGTTCCACAGTCAGCAGAGATCACTATAAGACAATTTAGGCTATGAGAAATAGGCAATGAAATCAGAGAGCAGAGCTGAAATTAAATATTCAGGGTGTAGGTCAAGGCTTTGTTTTATCATAGTGATCAATGCATTTAAACACCAGAAGGAATCCAAAGGGCTCTCAGGGTTAGTGTGAACACCAACCTTCAGCAGGAAATTTTGACAATGGTAATTCTGGACACATCACATCTTTCTGCACCACTGTGCTAGCAGGGAATATCTGACTCAAGTGGCATGTAAAATCACAGCTTGTAAACTGAGACTCATGAATGAACCCAAATAAAAGGTAGGGATGCTATTACATGACCAAGTCCATCTTGGAGTGATATCCACACTCCTTCACCTACTTCTTTTGGATCTTTTCTTGGACATACAGCAAAATCCTTGCTTTCTGCATCAATCTGATCACTACTGAGCAGTTGCTATGTGGTGAACAATTAAATAGCTGTCAGGGGTGGCAATACACGATGATGGATTAGGCAATCCTTACTGTTTGCAATTTTGGTCAGTGAAATTTGGAAAGAACTTCAGCATCTTTGGCTGAAAGTCCCTCTATTAATGCCAGTGATTAATTATTAACAAATGTGCTGTTATTATTTTAATAAGCCTCTCAATATGCTTATTGAGCTGTGAAAAAGCTCACAGTTCTCTTAAAAAGTTTGCTTCAAAGTACAGTCACCCATTCTGTTTCCAGAATGAGCCTGTATCCATTCCCAAGGGGACCTGCCGTGCCTGGTGTCGAGCCCCACAGTGTGTCCATTTTACAAGAGCAGCGTGAGAGGTCAGAGCACAGCAGATACAGTCCTCCTGCTCATTTTCAAGTGCAGTCTGGAGGTGTGGATCCAAACAAATTATCCACACATTCCTCACTTAATGTGTTAAAAAAATCCCCGAGGTGGTCATCATTCTGCCAGCAAGGAAGGTCCCATTTTCACAGCCAAAGGGATCTCAGAGCACCCTTCGCAGCCGAAGAGGTCCAGCCATCACAGGCTGAGCAACAGATCTGCTGTTCCTGAATGGCTCTATCACCTCCTGGTACACAGCAACTCTCACACACACCAGCAGGAGCCAAAATCACACACTGCCTACAGCACCCCGTGAGAAGGCGCAAGGCTAGGTGCTAAGATCACCTCAATCCAGGACATTTTTCCTTGAAAGAGGAACTGACTGTCTGCCAGCCATTGGGCATCCCCAGCTCAGCCACCTGCTCATTGCAGAGGCCATTCCTGAGTACCCAGCCACGTTCTGCTGAGGGGTCTGGGGGCTCAGCATGGCCCTGGCAGATCCAAACCCCTGCCATCTGCACCAGGGCTCCCTTTTGTGTGCAGCGCTTGGAGTGGGCTCAGGATTGGGCAGGAGCCTTGTCCTGGAGCAGCACGGCTGTGCCACAGCCCCGTTTGCTGGGAGGCTCCAGTGGGAGCAGGGTCAGGCAAAAGTGCTGCTGGGGTGGAAGCTCTGAATGTGCGCTGCTGTCCCAAGCTCTGTTGCCCACTGTTCCTAGAGCTGCAACAGGGCTCACGGATGATATTCCCTCACCAGGGAGGGACAGGCTCACAGGGAAGTTATGGTGATAGACCAAATGAGCAAGTGCCAGAAAAGTTGTTATTGGGCTCCCTAGCAGAATGTGGTTGACTTTCCCGCTCTGCATTTCACCAGAAGATACATGTTTAAATAAAAATCCACCAGCAAAGATTATCCTTGAAATATTTTGGGCCATCCTGACCCACAATACTCTGCTGGAGTCTCCATGAGGCATCTTGGAAAGGCCATCATGTCCCACAGGGTGCATGCACCCAGTCCTGTTGTGAACAGCGCTGACTCTGACTCAAGCACCTCTTCTGCACTTAACTCTGCAGTCACCATGGTGACAGAGTGACAGAGGCTGCTTGCCACAAGGACATTCCCCAGGACCCACACCAGTCCCACACAATCCCAGTGTCTCCTCCAAACACTTACCACATACTGTTACCTTCCTTAGAGAGGGAATTATAGGCATTTCATTGCTCATTTTGCCCAGCTGATCAATGAGGACACAATAAGAAAAAGCTCAATAATTTGTCCAATGCCACAGGAAAAACCCAGTGTTTTGGTGAAGATTAAAATTTCCTGGAAAGTAATATTTATCTTGTCCCATTCCACTTTCTACTTACCTTTACTTCATCTGTAACTCCTACCATTCATTGTTTCCTGTCTTACTCAATGCTCATCACTCTGACTGCAGGTTACTCCATCCTTTCAGTAATTTTTTTCACTCCTCTCTTGTGTATCAGCTAATTCATGGAGTAACTCCATTGGATTCTATGAATCCCAGCATGTCTTGGTTGGAGATACTATTCTTCTTTAAAAATACACTGGGAAAAGGAGACAGGAACCTAACTCTGTAATAGATGTCTCTGTATGTCCTGGATAAATGCACTATGCACTTAGAGCTGTTGTTACTGCTCTTTCAATTCCATTCTCAACTTTTCCACCTGTTTATGTGGCTTTCAAGAAGAAAAAGTGTTTATGAAATCTATATTTTATGAAATTATGGCTATGTATCACAGATAGCTGTGATACTTAACCATAATCTTCATAAAATTTAGCTTTTATAAACACTTTTCCATCTCCAAATGTCTTTACAGACCTTAACTGAGTTTTTTCAGGCTGTTCCATGTGGCTCTTGAAGGAGATACTGCAGAAAATACCTGAACTCTCCATTGGAAAAAAAAAATATGACTCTTCTACCATTACTCTGGTATATATCCGCCTGAGCTTTTGTGCTGGATGCTGTGACTGCATGACACTGTGAGGTTATTCAGACAGTGAAATGTACCTTGGAGGGGCTGTCTGACTTCTAACCTTTGCAGCATGCTGCATAAGAAGTTTGACCTCTTTGTCCTTCCCTATCCTCTGGCTGAAAAACTGACTTCAAACTCAAACAGGTGGTAAAAGTGAAAAATCAGACATAGATCAACATTCATGCATAAACCAGTCACACAGAACTTAGCCAGTTTCTCGGCATAATACTTGTGCAGCCACAGAAACCACATACAGAACCACTGCACATTAAAAATGCATTAAAGCTCAAAGGTCAGGATTGAAAGGAGAAAAGAGTATGTGCACTTCCATGCAATCTCTTCTACTCGGAGAAGAAGCATTAGCTTCAGGTAGAAATGCCTGAGCAGAAGTGTCCATGTCACTGCTGTTGTTTTGAATCACATTTATTTTCAGACCACATCTTTGTTAAGATTATTAATCTTCTGACAAGACAACAGCTAATGTAATATTTTTTCTGGGCCATTTTATTTTATAAGCAGCATAAGGGAAAATGTTTGAACTTGTAATTTGGACACAGAAAAGTGTGAATGAGGCTACATATACTGTACTGTGTCAACAGCTATCTAACCAAATACTTTTCTCAAAAAAATGCAAGAAATCATCTCGTCCTATGAAACAGCTGTGTTGTAAAATAAATTAATTAAATAAATTCTTAAACAGTTTTGAATTTCTCAAATGAGAGAGTCAAGTGCTGATCCTCATCCCTGATAATGGCACAGAAAAAGATAGGATGTCCTCTCTAATATTTGTCCAGGTGGTCATGATTATTAAAATACAAAAGAATAATAATAATGAACCAGACTCTTATGGACATTAGAGGATCCACTAAGAGCATAT
Organism: Pachycephala philippinensis; assembly: GCA_013397055.1. NCBI lineage: Eukaryota > Metazoa > Chordata > Aves > Passeriformes > Pachycephala > Pachycephala philippinensis. Next base: position 352,489 of record VWZT01009513.1, read on the forward strand.
AACCTACATCAGTTCTTTCTACCATAGGTGTGCTCTGCATTCTCTGTATTTTAATATACTCAGCAGCAATGCTTAGACACAACTGAAGCAAGCAGGCGTGAACAAGCAGTCAGAAAATTATCTGTAATTTAGTATTTCTTCTATGACTTTTGACTCCTTTACACTACCAACAAACAGAGCAATGTCAGAAATGTATTTCTTACAAGGACCTACATCAGCACTTGGGCTTTAAATCTGAATTTGAATCAGATTAAGTAGTACCACTGAATGCAAAAGTTTCACGATAACATGTACTTCACCTAGCTGGCCGTTGTGATTAATGAACAACGTTTAACAACATCCTGGTTTGTTCACTGGTATTATTTCTAGTTCATGGTGCTGAAGAGCTGCATGCACTGTCCAGTAAAGGAATAAAAACTGAAATCTTGCTTGTCCTGAATCACTCCTCTCAGCATTTATTTTTCCTCAAATATTTCTCAGAAGGAAACACAAGACACTGCAGGATATAATAATTTACAATTGATGCTTTTTTTCCCATTGATCACTGAGTCCTAGTCAAGTTCCTCATGGGAAAAATAATAACAAGACACAAACAAGAAGACATTTCAAGAAAGATAATGAGAATAAACTGGTCAAATATCTTCACTGAAGAGATACTCAATCCTGACACTGTTTATCTGAGGTGAGAGAACTCTAAAAGGGTATGACAAAATATCCAAATCAATGACTGACTGTGAGAAGGGGAATCAACACCTATAATCTTTGTCTCAAGATCCATGAACAGGAGGACAATAAATGATATATCCAAATGTCAAAGGAAATATCCATCTTGCATAACTTAACTGCACACATTAATACCAACAGATCTGTGACATAATTTAATATGATTTAATAAGGGGATCAGACATTTGTGAATATAATAAAAATACCCACAGACATAAAAATAAGTATTTAAAAATATTCTTGGGAAAAAATTTGCAGATTAGGTCAGTATCATTTACAACATTCAGGAACTTTAAAGCCATTAAATCAATTCTATTTGTAAAGAAGCAGATAATGTTTAGAAATTTAAGTTAAATGAAAATAGGCAAATGCTTTAACAGTGAGGGTCCTAAACAGTGACACAACTCTAGCAGGGCTATAGTGGATTCTCCAACATCAATGGAGAATCCACTATAGCCCTGCTAGAGTTGTGTCACTGTTTAGGACACAACGTTCTCCATTCGTTGAAGACTCCGATCTTCAACGAATGATTGAATTTTGAGTGCGTTGTAATTTTTTATTGTTGTTTTTGTTTTCCTCCTGAAATACTCTAGCCCATGAGAGACACTGGTGAAGCAAGAACTACTCATGGAAACCCTCTGCATTCCACAAGAGGTCAGACTAAAGTGTCAAAATAGCCACATCTCTCTATTAAAAAAAATCTATGAGCATGTAAGACTTGACCTGAAAAATGACTTCTCCATTTTGATGAGCATATGACTCATGGAGAAATACACATGTAAATAATGGACTGACTGAAGCCTATATACAAATACAGCCTAAACACACAGGTCCTGACACTTCAGTTTCCTTTGACCTCTGATAAAACCATGGATAAATCCTTTAACCTCTCAGTACTCTTACTTTGCACAACTATAAAATATAAATATGTTCCCACTGCATAGTTTGTTGAGCTGCTTAATTGGTAAATATTTATAAAGGGAATCTAAATCCTTGAATTAAAGAGGAGATATGCAAATGATTATTGAATGCAGGTGTTCACAGGTCTATAGTAGCAGAGAATGTTACCTTCGCTTGTGCATTATAACATCTTAGAAATGAGTGTCAGCTGTCATTTTAAAAGTACTAAGAACAAGCATAATAGGCAGTTCCCAGGCAATTTGTCCTTCTTGGCCCCAGCTGACAGGGACGAATTTTCTGTGTCTTCATGAATCACCTAGATGCAGTCACTCAGGAGATGTGTAATAAGATTTGTATATTTGTAACTTTGCAGGGCTACAAGACTTGCAATTCAGTTTTGAAATGTCAGCTGTTTCTCTTCACATTTATTCCAAAGGCACTGGCAACCATTTTTACAATACACCACATGGATCTGTCTGTGCAATACCTCTTTCCCTAATAAGGAATTTGTTTGTTCAAGATTCAGGCAAAAGACATCTGAGACACAGTAATGCACTGTGTTGCATCAGAAAAAGACCTGAACGTGCGTTTAGGATAACAAAACCCTCTGCTCTACATGCAGCTGTGACTTGGGTGAGGGTCACAAATACCATGTCTGTATCCCCTCGAGAACTTCACCAGCATCCCTGGAGCTGGAAGCCACAGACAGGTAACATCCTTGGAGAAGGAGGGTCTGTGTAACCTTTGCCCCTCTAGTCCAATGAAGGAGTGTCTTACCATTTTCTCTCAAGGTCTTGACAACCATTAACCACTTGGTAATGGCAATTAATACTAGGTACACACTAGTATTAGTTATATTTCAATACTGTTTATAGACCTACAAATCTTGCTTCTATTAATGTTACATTCAGTGACTGTAGCTGAACCATTAAGAAATAATCAGCACCACAGTTGTTTTTATCCCAGAAGTTGAATTAATTTATTAATTTTGCTCTATTTGCTCTTCCCCCTTTTTGTCCTTATTTTGACATTATTTTCCCCCTTATTTTGTCCTTATTGGAACGAATGAGGACAAAGTGGATAAGAAAGTCAAAACCGTATAGCTGAACTACAAGACTTTCATCTTTTTCCCAACCAATGAGAGACAGATGAATTATCTCAGAAATACAGAAGCAGAAAACAGGGAAGAATGAACATCATTAAATGACCACCTCCTTCAGTAACACAAAATTAATTGCATAGGATACACCTATTTTAACTTAATGAGTGAAACTTGCCAAATGAACCAGAGAAAAGTCAAAATTCCATCGTGCTCTCTTGCCTTAGTTTCTGTATCCTGACTGCTAATTTTATAAGTGATTCTTGCCCTTTTAAAAAAGAAATCACTAGATATCCAGCTGTATGGGGTTTGCATGGTCTGGGTTTTGGTAGCAGGGGGCCTACAGGGGCTGCTTCTGTGAGAAGCTGCTAGAAGCTTCATCCATATCCAGCAGAGACAATCCCTGGAAGCTCCGAAGGTGAACATGCTGCTGGCCAAGACTGGGCCTATTAGAAATGGTGGTAAAGCCTCTGTGATAACAGATTTAAGAAGAAAGTAAAACAAAAAGGGGTTGTGCAGTGTAATTGTGGCCAGAGAAGAGCTGGGTGAGAACATGTGAGAGGAACAGCTCTGCAGACCCCAAGGTCAGCGCAGAAGGAGGGGGAGGAGGTGCTCCAGGCACTGGAGCTGGGATTCCCCTGCAGCCCTTGGTGCAGAGCATCGTGAGGCAGCTGTGCCCCTGCAGCCCATGGAGATCCATAGGGATGCAGATATTCACCCACAGCCCATGCAGGAGCCCCATGGCAGAGCAGGTGGATGCCTGGAGGAGGCTGTGACCCTGTGGGAGGCCTGCTGGAGAGAGGGGCCCTGCTCCCAGGCTGGAGCAGCCTGTCCTTGAAGGACTGCACCGCGTGGAAGAGTGACCCACGCTGCAGCAGTTTGAGGGGGACTGTTGCCCATGGGATGGAATCGTGTTCAGCAGGTTGCACTGGGCTGCTGCTTGAGAGATGAAGCCACGTTGGAGAAGTTCATGGAGAACTGTTTCCTGTGGAAGGGATGCCATGGTGCAGGAGGGGAACAACCTCTCTCTTTCCCTGAGGAGCAGGAGAAGCTATGGGTGCTGAACTGACCATAATCCCCATTCCCTCTCTCCTTGTGCCCCTGGGGTAGGCAGTAGAGCTGGGAAGGAGGGAGGGGCGAGGGGAAGGTGTTTTTAAGGGCTTATTTTATTTCTCATTATCCTGCTCTGATGTTGTTGGTAATAAATTCATTTCATATCCCTAAGTAGAGCCTGTTTTGCCCGCAATGGTATTTGATGTACAATCTCTCCTGGTCCTTATCTTAACTCACGAACCCTTAATTAAATTTTCTCTCCTCTGTCCAATTTGAGGAGGGGAGTGAGTGAGCAGCTTTGGTGGGTGCCTGGAATTGGGCCAGCACCAACCCACTACATGAGCTCAGTAGGTGTTTCTGCTGAATGCTATTATTTGCCTGTAGGATTCAAAGCTATGCAAATTCCAAGGTCCCTGCCAATATTTCCACTGGTTCTAAAACAAGCTCTGCTCCTGCTCCCACTGATGTAAGGAGCAGGGAATAGCATTCATGCTGAGCATAAATTCATTCTAACCTCAGAGACATTGAAAAGATTCTGTTTAAAAAAGGGGGGGAAATTATAAACATTAGCTCTAGGAATCATTTCACCAAGGGGCCCAAACATTCTGAAATGTTACCAGGAATAGATGAGAAACAACTGTTTTCATTCCCCGTTGAGATCCTCTGGGTGATGGAAAAGGAAACAGCTTCCCTGTGCAGCCTCAGAGCCTGATGGTGGGAACATCTCTACAAATTGATGCTATCCAACAAGCTGTGCTATATCTTTTCTTGAGGTCTTCTTCCACCCTGTTCTTTTTATTTTGCTGGACTCATTTACTATTTGACATGGACTTTTTTTATAAATACCAGCAGCACATGCTGTGGCTCAGAGTTTGTCTGTAAGGTGTACCTTCCAAACTTCATACCAGATTCGGGATGTGAATGTCTTTTGGTGTGCCTCTGTGGCTGTTTCTTCAGGATAGAGATAATAAATAGTGGACACTCACTTTCTCAGCTTACTTCAGATGTAGAAACTTTTTCCAGGCAAGTATTAAGTACCTCAAAGGAATAATTGTGTAACAGAACCTAGGACTGTCTGTTCAGTAAAAGACATCGGTGAAAAACAGTTATAATCACTCAGACTTCCTCCAATTTTCTTTAAAAATAATATATATCAAAAAAACCCCTCCAACTACTTATGCTATTGGGGGAAAGAAGCTTGTTGTTCACTATTTCAGATCTAGAGAGTCTCTTTCATTGAAGCAAAACCCCCAGCTGACTTCTGCCTCCCATCTGCTCATCACTAGAGTCTCACCTATGTATCAGAGTGCATCACACAGCTTCTCCACTTCATGGCTGTCTTGAATTATGGAACTGCAGAAAGGTCCCAGCACAGCAGTGAAGCTCCCCAATGAGGAACATATGAAGAAAAGAGTCTCCCAAGTGGCTCTCCCTCCAAGAAGACCTGCTGGAAGCAACCCTTTCCACGTGCAGGCTTGGCATGTGGCCATTTTTCTATCAAGTGGTGCCAGAGCCCCAACACACAAGTGAAACATATTCCACTCCATGGGACAGAAGAGCACAGTGTAAGAGTATAAATGCAGCACTGGCATGAAGGAATTCCTTCACGTGGCTGAAAATATGTTACATCTTGTTTCTCTCTCCTGTAGCGTAACAGTCAAAAGTGCAGTCAAATAAAACAAAAATACTGAAAAAATAATTTCCACTCCCTCGTAGACATTGCTACGTGCAAAACACATGGCAGAAACACATGCAGTTCACCACTGAATACTTCTGCTGCGTATTCAAGTCTGCCTGAGCTGAAGTTTCAGCTCCTTCTTGATATTTGCCCAGAGAAGCTGAGCATTCAATATTCCTGGTGATTTCTGTTATGTAAAAGGTGATCAAAATTTCAATGCATTGCACTATATCCATTTCCAAGCTTCTTGTAGATTGGTACCATAGGAACGCAGTTCAATTGACTTCATACAAGATTTATATTACTATCCTCCAGGATGTGATGGTATGGAGCAGACAGAGCAACAATAACACTGCGTGAGAGCAAATCAGCCAGTATATCCCACAGAATCTATACAATTTTGGTAAGATTAATTTTTCACTTTTCTTAGCCTTCCCAGTTCATCATCTTTGGGAATGTTACATGAAGTTCCATATTTCAATGGTTAAATATTATCAGAGCACATTAATTTGAAGCTGAGCTTATATGCATCTCTTCTGTGCTGCAATGTCCGGTATAGACACAAGTGCTGACTGTAATTAGGAGTCAAAACAAAAATGTCCTCCCTCCTTTTCACTCCATGTCTTTGTCAGCTAAATTCTGATTAGAAGAGGACAGATAACACTAGAGAAACTCCACAAATATTCAGACACAGCTTCCATAAGTCTTATTCTGTACTCATAATGTTATTAATAATGGAGATATTCTCCACTGGTACCATGGGACCCCATGTCTGATAAGGCTAAACTGAATTACTGCATGTACCAGATATTCATGCTGAGTAAACAGAAGAGATAGTAAAGATTTCAGCCCAAACAATGACAGGAACTCAAACTTGTAAAAATTGGAATAATAAAGTCATACTTGCTCTGGGGATAAAGCAATCTGGCAAGAATAAAGACAGTGAAGTCCTGCAGCACAGATGGGAGGCAAGAATAAAACAATTTAAAAGTACAGGATGTTTTCCTCCAGACACTTGCAGTCATTATAAGTAACATATTTTTCTTGCTTTTTGTCATGCAAAAATGTTTTTCTTGAAAAAACATTGTACTTTGGGGTTAGAAAAATACATAATGTAGTATGTGGGGACAGTCCAATGTTTGGATGTCTTTTTAATGCATGGAAATATCTAAAATGACTTTAAAAGCTCAGACAATGCTTATAGTACTTCAGGAATCTACACCTGCAGACTTAAAAATGAGCAAAAGACCTACACATTGTGCCCAATAATGTGTGGAGAACAGAACCTTTTGCTACTCATTGCATCGCACTGAATGAATTAGCTGAAACCTCTTAATTCAATCAAAACATCCCAGGAGAACACCACGCTTGAAAATTATGTTTGGCAGTAGGTAGCACCCTTCCGTTTAAATCCCATCTATTCACAACAGTAGAGGAAAGTCCAGCTGCTCTCTAAATTAGCATGCATCTTGCATCCAGCTGTTCTGGAAAATCCATAGCTAGCACTTGAAGACATTAGATTTTAAGTTATTATATATACACATCATTAACTTTAAAAAGTAGAGTAAATTGAGTAATTTTCTTATACATGCCAGTCTATGACATATATTTGAACCAGGCGTGAATTTTGTCCTTGTTTTAAAGCATCTATGTCTCCATAAACATGGATATAACGTTCTGATCATTAAAACGGATTCCTAAACTGCTGAAAGGCTGACAATAAAAAATAGATGTAGCTATCTCAATTAAAAGCCACTGGATAATTGATTATTTGATAATACTCCTTTGCTTAGGCATTTTTGGAACAATTAATTGTAATGTCTGACTAAATCAGGCTCATCAACTCACTAATATTCAATGGAAATATGTGGTATTTACTAAATGAATAGTTTGAATTACATTCTTTTAAGTAAATTGCCAAGTTTATACAGAGTGACAGTAAGTTATCTTGTGCATGCTGTTGCACAGACTGGCTTTTCTACTAGCACTGCATGTGCAACCGATTTGGTTTTGGAATGGTTTTTGCATCCTGTAAATAGCTGGAGAAGGTTTTTGTTTTTAACTCTACCTTTTGTATGACTCCATAATCAGTGGGGTACATGCAAAATTCAACACAAAAAATAAGCTCATACTAAAGATAGCATCACTTTAAGATAAGCCAAGATCTGAACCTCGGTCTGATTCGTTTCCAATTACTTGGTTCTATGAAAGAGCTCCTGTGGTTTTAGTTACGGCCAAGTCAAACCCAACCCAGACAGGAACTGTTTCCAGGCTCTGATCCAGATGTATCTGATTGTGTCTTGAAGGAAAACCTGAAACCTGATCTGCCAGAAACCTAAACTCTGAATTCTATGGCTGTGGCTAAAACTTCAGCAGTGAAACTGCTTGAACTATCCCGGGTAAGTGACACCACCAGCTTCCCAGCCACTTTTATTTCTTGGCCTTCTGCCACCTTCTTCCTTCCCCAGTTCAGCCCACCCCATAGCAGCTAGTACAAGCATTTCTGCCAAACCAGCCCAGCGGGCCATTCCAAAGGCAAGAGTGAACAGCCAGAGGGAGACACCGACTACTTCTTCTTCCACTGGCACCAAAAATTTTATTGTGAAGTTTTATCTTAGTTCTAGTTTCTATCCAGATCCTCATGAAGACTTTAGGATCTACAGACATGGCTACAAACAATAGTTTGCCATCACTGAAGACTCATTGATTCTGACAATATGACAACAGCAACTCGCAATTGGAAGATTATAGGATAGCTGGTAGACAGAGTCAGTGCAAAAGTAAAAGATGTAAAGTGTCCTTCAGTCACCAGCAAAGGAACACAAGACACATGAGAGACTTATTGCAGCATTTATTATCCATTCCTTTCTGGAGGAATTGAATGAAGATAGCAATATGGTTTTGTGTTTGCAGCCTGTAAAAGAAAGCATATCATATTAGTGTTCACTCTGGTTTGTATCCTCAAACACTGGTAAAACTGAAATGAACTACAAAGGGAAATGCTGGTAATCCATCTTAATTGATTGACCAATACATCAACCCTTGAAATCTAACAACAAACCGAAAAATTGGTGTAGCTTAGGGCAAATAATTGAAATAATGTTTTATGCTATATTTCCATGATGGAAACCTCCCTACAATGCACAAAGATCAATACCCAGAATGATAGATGAATGGTTTTGAAAGCTTCAGAAGTCAGCTGGCTGACTTGTAGTTCATGAGATACGAGAAATATGTCAACCACTGCACAACTGCACCATTAGTTTTGGAAATTCATTTAATATGTGTTTGTGAAAAAGAACAAAACTATTTGTGACCTGCCTGTTTAATACCTTTCCAACACATGGGAAGGCTGCTCAGATGTTTTCTAACTCATCAAACTTTCTTCACACCTGGGAAGGCAAAACTGAAGTCTAAATTTTTGAAAGTTTTTATTCTACATGTTGGGTTCACTTTGTGAAACACAAGTTTTATTGAAACAAATAGTAGAGTAAAGCCAAGGACCGTCTTTGGCAGAGAGCCTAGATTTGACTTGCAGGTTACTTGCAAAATGGCAAGTTGAGGAGAGGGTAGTCCCATGCTCTCAGGTTGACAGAGGAAACACATGAAAGTGGAAAGGAAGAGTCATCATTTAATGTGGATTTCTCACTGATCATCCTGGAGGAAAACCTTGTCAAAACAAAGAAGCTGGCTCTGCTCAACTCCTTGTAAGGCTGTCAGGCTTTAAGCAATTTACCAATGAAGACTTCAATCTTTGTTCTTTTATTTATTGTGGTAGAACTTAAAGATGTCCAGATACATACAGGGATGGCCTCAGAGGGTTTTGTGGTCACTCTGATACAGAAGGTGTAAGCAGCTTAATAAATGCCCTTTTTGTCTGGCTAGACAGAACTTTTAAGATACACAAAGGTTTGGTTTAGTCTAAATACTTCAGGTAGGATAGAGTAGCATACCTTCACTCCACAGTGAGCAAACGCATAAGAGGCTAACAGGGCAGCCTCTCAAATTAGATATATATCCTGTAAGTCCTGTGCTTCAGTTGCAATGTAATGGTGCATGGAGATTCTATAGCCCATATTATGAAATCCTCCTTTGTCCTTCTATACACCATTTAACTCTTCAGTGAAGCATATGCCAGAATCTCATCTTTCAAAGCCTTAGCAGAAAGCATTACACAAGCAATAAACTAAGAGTGAACAAGGAAGTCTTGGTAAATGGATGTTAATAGTCCTTGGTCATCTTTCCAAATGAAGACCATTTACCTTCTTGGGACACAAAGAGGTGAACCAACTCCGGCTGCTGCTCAAGGTTACACGGATGTCACCATCAAGATGTCCTGGCTTCTTGTATTACATACCTCATCTACTTTCAAACTGGAGGTTAACATTTCCATTTCTCCTCTCCTACTGTCTGCCTATGTAGCTGTGTGCCTCTTTGGGCTCTTATTTGGTCCCACAATGGAAAGAGAAAAGGAAAGCGAAAGGGAAAGGGAAAGGGAAAGGGAAAGGGAAAGGGAAAGGGAAAGGGAAAGGGAAGGGGAAAGGGAAAGGGAAAAGGAAAGGGAAAAGGAAAGGGAAAAGGAAAGGGAAAAGGAAAGGGAAAAGGAAAGGGACAGGGATAGGGGAATCAAAGTACATCACCCAGATGCAAAGATTGCAAAGTGAAGACTTAAACTATCAGAAAATAGTAGTTAGTAATCTACTTACTACTGAGGACAAGGCTAAGGGAGCAGGGAAACAGGCAACCCAAGAACAAGAAGCAACCCAGAGATCTGAAGTTACATTAGGCCTTTTTTGGGGTTTGGTTTTTCATTTGCTTCTTTTTCTCAGTCTGTGATCTTGGCGCAGCAAATACTTAATCTAAAGAGAAAACACAATAAACAAGATTATATTTAGTGCAGATTTGCTGCACTTTTTATTGCATCTGGTGGTCCAGATTCAACAGAAGATATGAAAGAGGCAGCAGATTAATGATAAAGGCATCCTATGGTAAAACAGAAGGGCAGATCCAAATTGCCTGCAGCTGAGGTGAATTTGAACTTCCTGCATGTTTGCTAATCAAAAGGCACTTCCACCATGAGTATTTCCTCTCACAGACGTATTTTAAATTTACTTGACTTGTTTGTTTTATGGTAAGCACAGTACTTCCATGGTGCATTATGTGTCATCTAGACAACCCTAACCAACCAGGATTGTCAGGGACCTGTGAAACTAAAGCAGTTTTAAATGGAAGATAAGTGCCTAAATATACACTCAGCCACAATGGAGTTATCTGTGATTCTGCACAGCAGGAATCTGGATGCCATATAAATTCTTCTAGGGGAAACATCAATATGTATGATTTCCTAAAACATATGTATACTTCATTTTGCTTTTACTAGATACATCATTCAGAGCCTAAATTCTTTGTAACATAAAATCTTCTGTAGTTAATAATAGCAGCATTTTTGATGGCTTCTTTTAGTTAAGAAATTACTCTTTATTGTACCGAACGTTGTCTAAATGAAGACTTGCAAAGTAGATAAGGTTAGAACAGCACTCCCCAGCATCAGTCTAAGTCCACGGGACTGTCTGCAACTCAAACCTTTGTGAATTTCCGTACTTGCCCCCATTCTCTGATTGCTTCAGCCCTCAGCTTCAGATAACAGCTGGATGTAACCTATCAAACACTATTCACAGCAAAACCTTCCCACATAAATTCAGAAATACTGCACACAACTACTGCATCATTACTTTTGGATGTCAGTGAACTCATATTCTTATAAAATGCCATATCTCTTCCTCAAAACTTCTAAGGCATTGAAAAGTTAAAATACAGAACAAGTGGAGTTCAAACTGACTTGTAACCAACTCCAATTACATTCTTCCAACCATTTTAAACCAAACAGGGTTTTCTATTTTTAAGAGAGATGTATTTGAATCATGAAGTTATCTAAGGTTACCCCTTAAAAAAGTCTGAGCAATGAGTCAGCCATGACACCTTGATAATTCTTCCTTCACTGTGTTGTCCAGGACATATTCTTTTTTTCCTTTTTTCCAAATTGCGGTGTCTCTGCATGGATAGAATTTCATATCCATGCATTCAGATGCAAAGAAGGTGGTCTTTGGTCTATGGAGGAAACCTTTTCTGCCATGTAGAACCAAAATCCTTTTCTAAAACTTAAGGTGTGGAGCAAGTCTCGTGGCTTATCTTCAATATGTTACTTCTACAGAATCTACTATGGTTTTTTAGGATTGAGTGGTGTATCCACACTCTTATGCTACACAACAGTGACACACAGTCCGCACTGTCCTTCCAACATGGAGCATTTGCATGTTTAAATATCTTGCTGTAAAACAAAACAAATAATTTCTCAGTGTTCGGTGCAAGAGCAACACAACAACAACAACCTGTGGCACCATGAAAGAGATGAATTAGTATTTTTCAAAGTTGAAGTAATCTCTTGAAATTCCTCCTTCTCTAAAATATTTTCAGGAATCCTACAGATCAAGAGCACAATGTCAGCTCTAGGAAAACATGAAGGAAGATATGGATGAGTGCACATATCATAAGGGTAGAGGCTGCTATGCAATGCACTGCTCTCCCATAGAAACAGTGAGCCTCTCCACTCAGAACCTGCAGTGCCTCTGAAAGAGAAGCAATACATGAACAACACACTTGCCAGAAAAAGTGGAAAATGTTGACAGGCAACCTTTACAGAATCAATGTTCCACATTTTTGTCACAGCTGTCATCAACAAATAGAGATCTGAAATGCTGTTAAGACCTCTTTTCTGAGGTCTGTGTTCATCTGGAGAACAATAGCTATAAAGCACATTGAGGTTTACTAATATTATCATTAGCTATAATCCAGGTGTTATTATTTTTATTTACAGAGATACAAATATGTATTTTCCTATCCACCCGTCAATCCATCACTGCGAAAGAAAAGAGGTAAATATTAAGTATCAATTCTTTTTAATTACAGTCCTGACTTATTTCTAAATAAAAATTCATCTAGAATTTATGGGTTTGTCAAGGCAGACAGGTGAACACATTTTTAAGGAGAGTAGGCATTTGGAAAAGAAAAAAATATTAAATAATGTGTGTTGTAATCTTTATGACTGGAAAAGGATAACTGCTCTACTGTTTAATTTTTGTAAATTGAATGAAAAGGTTTCTGCTCTAGAAATTTCTTACATTTAACACCTCTGTCTTGTATTACACCATACCTCAGCTCAGAGGATTCCAAGGAATTTTCTGCTTTTCTCCTATCTTATCCATTTGCAATTAAAGAGAATGGTGGAGCATGGAAATTGACAAAATACGCTTTTATAAGACTTTTAAATTTAACAGCAATGAATTTTGAACAATATGCGCAGAGAAACACACATAATTCTTCTGTTCTTTAGCAGTAAGGATAGGTGCACAACAGAAACTGGTTCTTCCTATAAATTTCTGACATTTGACCCTTTAACTATGGAATAATAGCAACTTCAGTTTCTTTGCAGCTGTAAAATGGCTACTCTGTATCTGCCAGCTATTAACTCCCCCTCAGCCTTTCCTATCTGTTTAACAGGATTATTTCTTTGTCTGATTTTGCTTTTCTAACTCCCTATGAATATGTCTCTGCTGTCCTTATGAAAACAACACACAGAGAGCTATTTTTATCTTACTGGCTTTTGAGATCTGGCTCAAGACACTCCACGTCCCAGCAATTAGGTGGAATGAGAATTGGATCCAGCTGGTACCTCCACCCCTAGAAACAAGGCAAGATTAAATGTCTGGTGTGCAGCTTTGCAGTGGGTCTGATTTACCAGGAGTGGGAAATTTACTTAAGCATGTTCTCTGTGCAGGAAGTGATCTGTTGCATCACTTCAGTTTATTTGGATATCCTGAGATCTTCCCTTGTTCTGGTAACCCCATTGTTTTTTTCACTGTAAATCTGACTTATTTTTATCCCTGCATATATCACAATCTTTCTGACCTTTTTCTTCCTTCAGGCATTTTTCCCTCTAGACAGGCCTTTCTTCAGGATTACCTTGTGTCACAACAAAGGTTCCAGCTGCTTCTTCCAGTTTTTAACTGAGAAGCTATGAGTTTCATTTTACTGCTTTGATGATTTTTATGAAGAAACATAGTAGATTGGACCACTGCTTCAGACCTAAACCAATATTATCCTATAAACCAGATTACAAAGGACAAGTAAGCTCCCAGCTTTCGCAGCTGCAACATAGTCTCTAGGACTGGTAAGTAAAGTAAGAGGATCTTAATACTTAGTTTAATAACTAGTTTATCTGTTTCCAAATGAAAGCATGTTCTGTCTTAAAGATAATGTTAGATCTTAATTAGACCATCAGTACTTATACATAAGTAGCCTCTACAGAATAAATTTAAGTAGAGTTACTTGGACTTGTAGCTACCTTTGCAATATAATGTCTTTGGTATGATGGACAAAAGACCCAACAGAGGCCTTGATGAATAATGTACTCAAATGAAATCTCAATTTCCCAGCTGTTGAAAGATGATAATGTTGCTCCTTATTATCCTTTGATGATCTTGTCTAGTGAGAGAGCTTGATCTGTGTGAAAGAGCTCTGTGCAGTCTTACAAACCAGCAGCACAGGAAGTTACTGAAGCCCAGAAATTGCTACTGTCTACAAATAAAAGTGCTACCAATGGATATAGACACCCTAGGTAGAATTTAGGGACATGAACAGAAGAGAATGAACAGTTTTTATTATTATAATGAGAAAAATACATTTTTTCTTTGATGAGGTCTGGGTTGAATTTCTAGCTGATCTTTTTATTGCATGAATTAGTTTTCTATTTTTAATTATTATTAGAAAGACAGTAAAGAAGCATTCAGTTCCCTGCTGCTAAAAAGTGAAAGGAGAAATAAATGAGGGATTATTTATGCAAAAAAAAAAAAAGAGCAAGTAAGAATCGCAAGTTCAGCCTCTTCTGAAAGACGATTATCCACAAGTTCTCTCAAAGAAGGAATTGCACACCTTCCTATAGAGTGAAATAAATTTCCTTCTAAAAAAGAAGTAATTTTTGAGCTCTTGAGTCTAAGAATTGTACTTACCTTATGATTAAAGTGACAGCACTGATATTAAAATTTGATGTTCTCAGTATTGTAATGTTAAAATAAATCAAACTGTTAGAAGCTGTGAGACTCCTTCATTCCCTTTCTGAGAAGGGCTAGACTTCTTTAATTTGAATGGATGTTAGCTTATGATTGGGAAGCGGGTTCTTGATAGGAAATTATATGAATTTGTGTCTCTGTGGCAATCAGAAGGAGCTGCATACGTAGTTCATAAAACATGCAGTACATTGCTCTGTCTGTCAGGGCCAACTAGCATTCTGGGGCTTTATTAATACAATAGGTCATGGGGATGACAAGCTTGCAGCTAGAAATAATGATCTAATGATTGTTTTTAAAATTCATGTTCCCTTGCTTCAAGGTACGGTGGGATTTTTTTCTTATTAATGTACAGAGCTTTCAAATACAAAGGTAAAGGAAGAATTTCAAAACAGAAGATAATGTGTTTAGTTACTGGCGGTAATTACTGTTAGAACAGAACAGCTTCTTTTATATCTAAGATATTAAAGTGTGAAAAAGGAAAGGTTCAAGATCATATTCTAGTATGCCCACTGCCCAGGAATGCCTAAATGGAAAAATTATGTTGATAATATGAAATATACTTGGTGATACCTAAGGACCAAGACTAATATTGTTTCAGAAGAGTTTGGAACATCCAACAAGGATTTGTTTCCAAAGGAGGGGACAGATGTATGTGCTTCTCCATGCACACTTTGGTAGATGAGCTGAATGGTAGTAGAATTACAAAATTACTTCTTCAACATAAAACTAGCTATAAATGAATCTCTCCTTATGCTGCACACTTTACAAGTACTGACTAATAGGTATCTTTTGCTTTAAAATTCACCTTTTTAAAGCAGAAAAAAACATAGATAAAGAAATATAATAGCATTAGAGTATGGCAATCAACAATTTTGACCCTGAGTTTCATTTTCCCCTGCTGGCAAATGAAGGTGGAGCATAGCTGAGTGCAGGCATAACCTATATGGAGAAAAAAGCAAAAGCAGAGAGGTACTGAAGGGAAATAGGTGGGTGGTGAAAGGACTCTGTAGGAGCCAATTAAGAAGATCAGCTTTCTAATGACACCAAGATAAAGAGCCTGTGCCAAAAATGATTTGGAAGGTACAAGAGCATGCTTGATACTCTTTGAATTGTTTTTTGTAAGAATGGCCTTGATATTTCTGAGACTGAATTGGCCACTATAGTTCTATCCAAGATCTTCACATACCGCCTTGAAATCCATCCTTCCTGAGAGCTGTCCACATGTCCAGAGCCCTAAATTCTGCAGGGGTTCCCAACCCAGAGGCTGCCTGCCTGTTTTGTCTTGTCTCCAGAACAGCCACAGACTAAACTATTTGAGAAAAGGTTTCAGCAGAAGTGAAGGCAAATATTCACAATTTAGGGAAGCAAAAAGCCTATTTTCCAAATCCCAAGTTCTGCTCAGTCCCAAGACTCTGCTAAGTCAAAAAGTTGAAACTAAACCTCTTGTAGGTTCTAAATGTAGGCAAAGAAAGTGGTGGTTTGTTCTACAAACATCTGGAGCTGCAAACAAGAAAAAAAATTATTATTCACAGGCAGTCATTGTTTCTGATTAAAATTGGCAGAGTGGTGAGAGTGATTAATCTAATTCTCCTAGAATTGTACTGGGAAATTAAGATGTTAATGGAGAAGAATCAGAAAAAAATTGCTTCTACATTCCTTAGGAAATAAGGTACTGTTGACTCATAGCTCACGTGCCAGGTCAGCCTCCTTCAATCTTTCCTATTCCACTAGATGCTTAATTATTCATTGGAATGGAGGGAAGGGAAATAAAAGTTCTGGAATTCAAAGATTAAGGTGACTAATGGAAAGAACATATCTCATTTTGTCTCTTTTGTGGAAAAAAAATTGAGGTAGCCTGGATTTTAATAGATATTTTTCATCTTCCAGTAACTTTTCTTTACGAGACAAGGATTCTCTCCTAAGCTTTTCTAAACACCATCTGCACATATTCATGTGTGATTTGTCAGTCCTGTTCACAGGCACTTTGTTTTCCCTGTGCAATGAATTGTTGTGCAATATTTCTGACTTGGGACTGAATGTTCTGCCAGCTGATGGCAACCCAGGCTTACATGCTGAAGTTACCTAGATCTAGGACTAGACGAGTGCAAGGATTTAACCACTATGAAGTGGAGAATCCAACACCCTCTGACAGTCAGGAATTGAACCTGATTTCTCCCTATGATCCACAAGCACTTTGTCCTGACTGGCTAGATTAGAGAGTTACCCTGTACTGAGACTCATGTCTCATCAGGATCATGACCTTAGTCCCTGTATTCCTTCCTCCATGAGGGTACAATGATTCTAATTATTTGCAGGCAGTTTCAGACCAGAGGCTCTGCAGACTATCTTGTATTTGGGGAACTAAATTAACAGCAAGCAGTGGAGGATCTTGCAGCTACCACTGCGAATAATTTATGAAGTTCTGAAATGTGTTCTGATTGCTTTATTTCTGAAGCACCACACCACTTCTGCCAGGTAGCATTATCACCTCCACCCTACAGAAGCAAACCTCGAGTGAAAAGAGGCCTAGTACTTTGCACCCAGTCACACTGAGGAATTGGGAAATATTTGGAACTAAAATCAGCTCTTCAGTCTTTCTGTCTTCTGCTTTAAGACTGTTTTCCTTACCAATAGAAATGGGAGGGTAGGGAGGGAAGGCCCTACACACATGTACACTTTACCTGTTTTTTCATCACCGAACCAACTACCTGACATTTCCTATGAGAGGTTCCATAATTTGGAATGGGGAGGGCAAATTGTTAAAGAGAAGGTTCTCCATCAGCTTAACCTACATATATCCCCCAAAGCAACATTTCATCAGCACTGGAATGTAGCAGTGAAACTGGATTTTCTCAATAATACACATGTAAATTTTTATTAAAAAAACTTTCTTTCTTAACTTCTATGTGCTCATATTCTAGGTATGATTTATAGAGCACCCAAACATTTCATCAAACACTGAATGGGAAAGCAGCAGCTTTTCATACAAACTGATTTGTTAGCAAGGGATAAATCAATGTGGCAGGCAGAAATACAGTGAAGATTATAACACAAATGGTAAATGTGGAAGGCCTCCCAGATGGGAAGGGCTGGTTATTGTAGGGGAGAAATCAATGATTTATGGTTTGTAAAAGAGAAAGTTTCCTTCACAGTGATGTTACATTGCCCTTAAACAGAGTAGGAGGCAGTCATAGTTTAACCCCAGCCAGCAACTAAGTCCCACAAAGCCACTCACTCACCCTCTGGTAGCATGGGGAAGACAATCAGAGGAATAAAAATGAGAAAGTTCTGGGATGAGATAAGGACAGTTTAATCAGTAAAGGAAAAGCCACGTAAATAAGCAAATCAAAATGAGGAATTCATTCACTACTTCAAATGGGCAGGCATCATCCCCAGGAAAGCAAGGCTCCATCCCACATAATGGTTAGCTGAAAAGACAAACACCACAGCTCCAAGGGTCCCCACTTCCTCCTTCTTCCCCCAGCTTTGTACACCAAGCATGATGCCATATGATCTGGAACATCCCTTTGGTCAGCTGGGGCAGCTGTCCTGGCTGTGTCCCCTCCCAACTCCTTGTGAACCCCCAGGCTCCTCGCTGGTGGGGTGGGGTGGGGTGAGGAGCAGAAAAGGTCTTGAGCCTGTGTAAGCACTGCCCAGCAGTAACTAAAAAGTCCCTGTGTTATCAACACTGCTTCCAGCACAAATCCAAAACATAGCCCCATACGGGCTGCTCTGAAGAAAATAAACTCTATTCCAGTGGAATCCAGGACAAACAGTAGGCGAAGAAAGAAGGAAAAAGATTATTTATTTCTAAGACATAGGGAATGCAAGGCGGTGCTTTTTAAAATACTTTGCCACTAAGATTTTATGCAGGGAAGCATTTTGTCATGAATCTATAGCCAGGGAAAGAAATAGTCTGGAGAATTTCCTAACATATTTATGAATTGCTAATATGCATGAAATATGAAGGCCAGACAAAAAAAATATTTGTTAGCACGAGCTGGAATATTCACACAGTCAGACAGCTACTACCCAGCAATTGCATTAAGGAAGTCAAAAGTTTAACCAATCCTAAATCCCCTTATGAAAATATTGTCTGCTTAAGGCAGCCATGAGCTAGGTATTTTGCATTTCCAAATAATTACAAGTCTAACAACTGCTGTTCCTTAGCCATGGATTAAAGACTTCAAAATTCAGAATGGTTTTTGCCTTGCCCAGATCTCTGAAATACTGAGAATGGATCAGCTGGTGATGGAGGGGCATGACACCATCAAATCTGGGTCATGCCCTAAAGCCACAGACTCTGGTGAAACTCTCGTGTTCTGCCCAGGCTACCTTATGCTGTTCAATCTATAGTCATCACAAGTTAGCTACCCTGCCATTAATTTTTTGTATATGGAATACTCAAAGGAAGTAAAGAAGTGTCCCCAGTACTGCCAACACAATTAAAACCATATCACAAACAAACACCTTTACTACAGGGACAGTCACACACAATATTTTTGCTTCTAATTTAAGTGTCTGAATTAGCACCCTAACCTAATGCTGCACATAGCACAATCAGGGGTTCTTCAGAAGGATTTTCATCTAAGATTCAGGTCATAATGTAGAGAACTCAAATGCCTAATTTGGGCATCTCCTTTAAATGTGTAATACACCTGTGAATAATCACTACTCACAGGTTCTTTACTCCAAAAGCTGTACAGGCACAATGCACAGTGAGGAGCATGAATTAGAAGTCAAATCTAATTAACTATTCTGCTTTACCACAGCAAAAACTATTGACATGGGTTTATTCCGGGAACATGACAGTGACTATAGTCAACCAGATCAAAACTTCATTTAAGTCTGTATGCCACCAGCATCAGAGAATGGTAAGAGACCTGGGGAGCACGCAGTGCATAACAAGATGCTGGGCAGACAGCGATATTCCTCCAACTTTCCAGGTATTCTCCAGGGCCTACAGTGCATTATGTTGCCACGTATTCACAAACAGAACAAACTACTTCCTTTCACCAGCAGCACTCCCTTCTTTAATTTGTTTTAATGGTATCTTGTGAAGTGCTGTAAAGCTGAGTGCAGCTCATTGCTCAGCAAAGGGGGTCTTAGGCAGAGCTCTGTATAGTCTACAGAGACTCTGTATAGTCCAAAGAAAAGCTTTTCTGCAAAATGCCTAACAACCCTGGGAAGTGGTTGTGGTTTTTTTGAGCAGGCTTTTGACTTGGGCATAGTCGGATGAGGGGAACTTGCAGAGAGCAGACAGTTCAAATTTGGCCTTCTTTCTACCAAAATCACGTGTTCTGTATGGAGACTGTGTACCAAACTAGTGGCAATCCCATGGTTTGAATGTATGCTCCTTCATAAGCACTGGCCTAGGATGACCCAGTTCATACATCGTGATCATCAAACATGCATCAACAGATAGATTTCAACATCTGAAATGTCAGGCTGCATTTGTCTGAAACACAAACTTAAAATGCTCTCTGCACTTAAGCTTCAAGTCAACTGGTTCCCAAATTACATTTCTAAATAAAGATTCTGCAGCATGTAAAAGCACTTTTTACTCATTCTCGTAAACATAACTGGGCAGGGCCTCAGCAGGTTCAAGTAGGCATAACTTTCATTGAAGTTGAATGTTAAAAACTTATTTATAACAGTTAAAGAACTTAATTTTTCTTGGAATTTACTGTAAAAATATATTTCCTCTAAATGAAATTTGAGTCTGTGCTTTTGAGAAAAGTTGTAAGATTATGTTCTTATAAAAATCTGGTTTTAACACAATCACAGGAAATCCTCACTCTAGTCTTCCATTTTTATCAGTATCTTTTGAAACACACTCTATCCACCTCAAAATGAATCATTCTTTTCATGAAAAGCAACAAAGTTATTCAAACAGATAAAATATTAATCCTAAGCAAGGGAATAAGAGAAGAAAAATCAAAATCCTAAATTTCTTACCCCAAGCCTTTTTACTGTGAGGATTCAACAATTCGCTTCTGTTGCACATTAAACATTTGAGCTACCATCAGGAAGAAATGTCCCCTAAATCAAGTTCTACTCAGCTGTTGGGAGGAATATTTTCAATATTTAGAGAAAGCAGTGAACAAGGATTCCTCAGTTCTCATCTTCACTAAAATATTGAGATAGAACCACACAACTTATTCTGGCCTCAGTTTCACTAGTTAAAATGGGTACTTCACGTGATTTCATAAGGCTTCATTAGTCATAGACTATAGCAAATAGAGCTAACAAGGACAAGAGGGGATTGGGTGTCACAAAGGTATTTCCCTGCTCAGAGGAGAAAGTGGTTGCATTTCACTCTCATTCTTGAAGAAAACCTGCACAAAAAAATGTGGTTTGGCTTTAGCAGAATATGAAACAAGGATGAAAACACACATCTATTTAATTGTCTTGGTTTAATTGAAAACTGTAGTATTTTCTTTTGTTCTCATGTGATAAAATCATAGAAGAGTAGTCAAGGTGCAAATGTATTATTGTCAGTCTCTGTTCAAACGGATTATCAGAGAGTATCACTTATTGACTCTGTGATGTTGTTGCTTTTCTTACAGAGAGTGGAGAGCTTTTGAATTTGTTTTTCAATAAGTTTTTTCGAGACCATTCATTGGTGACCTCAGAAACAACAACAACAAAAAAACCCACAAAAAACACCCACTGGAGGAGCTAGAAAAATCCATTCCTTTTACAAAAGCACCTTAAAAAATAATACATTATCCCTCCCCGTGCCCACCATCACATGCACAGAGACAGAGGGGAAAAATTATTAAACATTAAGTTACTGATACCTACTAGGTAACAATTAACTAAATTGTGGTAGAAAATCAGGAACAACAACTGGGAAAAAGAGATGTATTTTAAAGTTAGGTTGCAAATGAGAATGTGAGAAGGAATGATCAAATGCAGCAATAAAGAGAGAACTGAGATAGTAAGTAGAGGTTGGTAGCTGGATATATTTAAGGCAAAAATAGAATCCTTCTCAATATGAACATAAAAGTAGGAGTGGAGGGTGTGAGAGTTCATTGCAGCAAATGTCCAATATAAATTTTATAATAAAAGTGAGGCATCTGGATATTACAGTGCAAACATCAAATTGTAAAGGTCTGACTGAGGCAGTCCAGGATCTGAGCACCAGCCTGCTCTTTCCTGAACCCTTGTCTATATGATAATTATAGAGTCAGAAAATATTACTTAGCAATGCATGATCACAAGTGGGGAATAACTCAAGAAAATATAGCCCTAGATAAGCCATCTCAGGTTTTACACAAATAGCCCAATGAATATTGGGGCTTGTTTCCAAAAGTTGCAGTTCATTATTGGTGGACACTAGGGCCAGATGAAAAACTCACTATTTCCCTCAATTTGTAACTCTAACTGCAGGTTACCTTTTGATCTGTCCAAAACAATCTTGCTACCTTGGAGTTTTGTTGGTTTGGTGCGTCTTTGCTTTCTGGACACTTTCTGTGAGTATTTGATTATTGAAAAGACAGTGCAAGACTTCAGATGAGGGCCTTAAGTCACACTGTACACTTCTATTTTTCTAGTGAATACATAGAATTTTAAAGCTAATTTCCAAGTCTAAGATTCAAACATGAATTTGAATTTGACATTCTCCAAGTATTCGTGAGGAAAAAAAAGGCCATTCTAAGAAATGCCTCCCACTAAAATTAGAGTATTCATGGATCACAAATTCCTGTGTGGTATGAACAGAGTATCAGCATGTTTAATAAAAATTGAAACTATTAAAAGATACACACAGAAAATAAGTGGAATAATTTGTCAGCCTACTTCAGGTGCCCATACAAGTAGACCTGGTCCTTGAAAAAGAGTCCTGCTTCACATACAAGCTTCTCAGATTTTCATCATTCATACATTTGCAAACACCAACCCACTGTCAGTGAAGGAAAAATTGGTATGTGAACTATTGCAGGAGCTTGACCCCTACAGATCAATGGGGCCAGATAATGTCCACCCAAGGGTATTAGGAGAGCTGGCTGACATCCTTATGAGGCTGCTTTCCATAATCTTTGAGCAGTTGTGGAGATCAGGAAACATCTCAGAAGACTGGAAGAAGGCTGATACCATACCATCTATCATACCATCTACAAAAAGGGCTAAATGAGGACCAAGGAAATTATAGGCCCATCAGTCTTCAGTCCCTGGGAAAGTTATGGAATGGATCCTTCTGGGGCCCATCCCAAAACAAATGAAGCATGTGATTGGGAAAATCCAGCACAGATTCAACAAGGTTCATACCGCTTGACGAACATGATTGCCTTCTATGACAAAGGAACCCTCTGGGCTGATGTGGGGCAGGCAGTGGACATTGTCTTCCTGGATTTCTCCCAGGTTTTTGATAGGGCTTCCCTCAGCCTGTCTTAAGGGTAGCTGCAGAGTGGCATCTCCTGAAAGATGGGTCATTTTGAAGGACTCTTTTACAGGTGGATCAGAGGATCTGGGTGAACGATGCTGAAACACACAGCAAGGTGTGATAGTTAAGGATAAAATTAATATGCCTGCTAAAGTGCACACAGTTTTTTGTGAGGGAACCCTGATCCTAACAGTTCTGAGGAGTGTTTACATGTTATGATTCCTCATGAGGAAAAAGTTAGCAATTTAATATCTTTTGCTCTTCTAAGTTATTGTAACAGACTTCTGAATGTTATATTATTGAATTATTAATAACTATTCAACACAACTTCAGCAGAAATACGCAGGATAAAAATATGACCATGTCTGCCACTAGGAATTCCCAGTTTGAGAAATAGTTGATTATTGTAGAGTTAATCACGGCAGGGGAAAAATGGTGTATCAAGAAAATTTCCTTATATCTTTTGCTTTTTTGATTTCCATTGACAGGCATTGCAGGATCATCAGGTGCTCAGATAAGCAAAAAGCACATGAGAAAAAGTCAAGTTTAAAAAAAAGTATAATTTTCACTGTAGCCGTCAGCTATTACAAATGAGTAATTTATAAGTGTGTAATTTACAGAATGTGTATGGAAGCGCATTTAATGCTGATACAAAGACAGCTTGGATGTGTAATGAGGTTTTTATAACTTATTGTGATAGGTTTAATGTAGGCATGTAGGTACAGCTTCCTCAGCAATCACTAAGGGTTGGTTGAGGGTGCATTCTTTTTTTAAGCCTGAAAAATGTGCTTTTAAATAGAACTCCAGAAAACAATTTACGTAATTATTTAAAATCTGTCAATGTCTGTTCTGTGAACATGACCACTCTGTAATGCATGGAGGCTACATCAGTTATGAGAGGGTTTTTTTAAACTGTCACAACACTACCAAGATGAGAAAACTAATCCGTGCTTAATGCATGGCTGGATCCTTCTGGAAAATAATGAGAGGCATCCTAGGGAGAAAGGACTACTTACCATAAAATACATTCTCGGTATATTTCTCCTCCTTTTTTTTTTAATTTTATTATTTTAAGCACATTTGCATGAAAACAGGATCTCTGGCTAAGGATGCCCTTTGGACACCCCCCTCCGCCTTGGTATTTTAACATCCTCTTGTGATGACAAGGGTCCAAATGCTGTCAGCAGCTACAAACTTAACCTTTCAAACACACCCACTGATTTCCTTGAAGCAATCTAGTGAATGTAGTGCAGCACATGCACAGTGTTTGCAGGAGCAGGGCCCAGATAATTGTTTCCAGATGAACGTGTGCTGTAAAGAGAGTGGTAGAACTAGCACAGCTAGAAGAATGAAATTTCAAGGAACTGAATTCAGCCCAAAGTTATGCCCCTCAATTTCTTTGCCTGGAAGAGCTCAAGCATAGGACGATTTTCACCAGTTAATCTCAGGAGAAACTCATGCTTCACAGTCTCAAAGGGAACCTGGGAGAGACAAGTGCAGTGGTCTCAAAGGGGTGCAGACCCTGAAGGGATTGCCTCCTTAGGATGCTGCTGACCAAAATGGTAAAGCAGAGATGATTTATGTCTCTGTGGTATGAGCTGTGACTCCAGTATTTATTGAAGAGTTCATTTTTAGCTGAATCCACAGGCTAAATTTTGGTACGGTGTTCTTGCCCTCAAAGACCACTAGTTACTGGATCAAATCAGGTTTTCCAGCACTCTTTTGCCAGATGAAAATACTGGAGAATAACATAAAGAATATTCATGAGGCACATTAAAGATTTTAAGTATATTTTCTCTCCATTCAGAAGATAATTTCCTACTTTTTCTGTAGGAAATCAGATCTGTTTACATTTTGCTCTAAATAAGGAGAGTTGTCAGGTTGTTTTCACCTGTCTGAGCAAAAATTCTAGAAATGGGCTGCACTGTCTCATGTGCTGGTGCATTTTATCTTTGTAGTTCAAAGTCCCAGTGTATTGTCAGAAGACATCCCCATCTGGGGTTCACAAGCAGTAAGGAAGCATATCCCAGGTTACCAAACCCAACAAAAGTTTCGGGAAAAAACAAAGGAAGAAGAATCAGGCCTACTTTACTGGCAGGAAAGGATGAAATTTGAGGAGGAGTCTGCTGTGTGCCTCTGAGGGATAGTTCTCATTTGGAATTTCATCACCAGAAAAAGTAGCCATTTTCTGGCCCTAGAACAAATAGTTCTGAAAGCCAGATTTTGCTCCAGGTCAGGTACAGACTTGGAGCAAAAAACGTGAAACTTAGCAGTTTCATTGCATTGCAGTGCATGCAAAGCTCCAGTGTACCTTCTGATTCCCAGTCTACCATTCGGTGTTAACAGAATTCAAAAGCTTAAACTGAAATTCATCCCAAAGCACTGAGTTTCATCCATTTCTGGGTTTAATTGGGATTTTTATACACAGTTTCCAGAGAAAGTCATAAGTCAGGCCATCATTTCCCTGCTAAACTTTACCCAAAGGTCCCAGAACCTCAGTGAATCTTTAAATAGACCCCAACCTGTTGTTCAAGTTTCCCACGCAATATGAAAAAAGGTGAATTTCCATTATGTGGCTTGGGGCTTTGCTGAGGATCCTTCTCAAAGTGCTTCCTTCATGGACATGCCTTCCTTATTCCCTTGTAGCTTGCACCAATCTAAAAAAATGGCAGTAAATACCGAGATTGTTTTATGAAAAATTAGACATCATCATGTTACTCCATGTTCTGTGTTCGTAAGTGACAGGTGACATACAGTGGGGTTTCACTCACAGTTGCTGCTCATTGCACACACCACTTGCCAGAGGAACCTGACAAATAAAGAGAAGAAAAAGTATGAAAGAGAATAAATTTTGATACTAAAACTAAGTAAACATGACATGCAATTTATCAAAAGCATAAATACAAGCAATGCCAACATGTCTTTTCCCTCTAAAATGATATATTTTACCAGAGGGATATTTCAGATTTTTCACTTAGTGCCAAGGTAAGTTTAATACCTTTCTAATCTACAACATATGGGTCATATGATATTGCACATTATTTGCATCACCAATAAAACAGCTCATTAATCAAACATGCCACCATAACCTCCAACAGTATAAACTGGAAAATGTGCTTAATATTTTAAGTGGAATTATTTACTTGAAATGCTCTCTTTTGGTACAATAAATATTTGCTAATTTTAACACTGGTCAAGCATACCAACAATTTTTCTAAATCTCTATTTATTTGAAGTCTTCACTGGAAATAAAAAGCAGCCTGTGAATACATTTATCTCCAAACTATCTGATGTGGTTTTATTTATTTTTTTCATCAGCATAACTGTGCAAGTTTAGAATAGAGCCATTGGGAAATATCTAATATGTATTATTTGTATAATTATGATATTTCACCCAAGCTTGCTCATCATGTAGCAAAGTCTACTAGAAATGGAAATCAGATTTATATACAAATAGATAATTTTCTTTATAAAATCTCATACACTGTAATAAAACATTTGCATGAGGCAGGAAATTATAAGCACTGTTCAGAATTCTCAATTCAGCTTTCGGCTTGAAGCAGTTTCAGATTTTGAAAACAGGCATAAAAATAGATACAGAATTTACCAGTATTTTAAAATAAAACACATTAAGCTAAGACTACAGAAATGCTTTTTCTCTTAAAAAGAGAAAGGCAGGAGATCTGAATACTGTTGTCACTATTAGTGAGCTAAAGAAAATATTAAATAATTATTTTCCGTACATTCACATCAATCCCTCTGGCAAACATCAGTGCTCACTTGTTACGGCCCTTGTTAGTCTCCATCCAGAAAATAAATCCTATCCCTTTGTCTACCAGATTTCATCTCCAGCACTCAAATAGGATCTGAATCAAAAACCTCTGAAGCGTAGGGTTGACTTTGAGCACAGTTATTAATTTCTCTTCAAAACAATGAGAAATTGAGGCTATGAGTAAGAATTCTCCAACCAAGAATAGTTTGCCAAATTAAAGCTATAGTTATCTTTCATCACAGGTGTTAGTTGTCAGTCACGAAAGTATATGCAAAGAAACTTGGTTACTAAGCATGGCAGAAGGGCTGTATGGATGAGAATAAGTTTGTGAGCAGCCTTTAGCACTGGGGACTCTATTCAGCATTTTCATTTGCACAACTCACAGTCTCTCTCTCTTTTAGCCTCCTGCAAATCAAAAACAAAAGTACCTTTCTACTTAGGGTTATGTGAGACTAAAACTTTCACAAGACGCTATCAGGACCTACAATGAAAGGTGCTATAAAATCAGAGAGTTTTACTCCATTTTATTAGAAAGCACATTCTATTAAAACTCCCCAACACTTTCTATTAAAATTATTATAAAAAAAAAAAAAACAAACCCAACACTATTTTCATTAAGGAAGGTCAATCCACTTTCAGCTAAAATGAGAATTGACCTCACATTTTATTCAGCACTCACAGGAATTTTTAAATTTTAGAAAAAGTTCACCTTTTTTTTTTCTTTTTAGTCAGATATAACCAAAATGAGGACTTCTTCTACAAATGCTTACATGTCTGCTCAGGCTTAGGAGGGTTTCCAGTGAAACAAGTTGCTTGTATAAATTTAAGCAAGTGCATTCCTGTTTGTGGACTCAGAGTCTAAGAAACCATTTTTTAGCATTTTTCTGAATCTTTGCTCCAAACCTGCTAAGAATACCAAATTCCTGCTGACTTTAAAGTAAACAACTAATTCTCAGTAGTGTTATTAATTATTTTCCTGCTGAAAAATACTTCTAAGCTCCCTAGATACTATAATTTCATAAGAATTCATAAAAAATAATACTTTCCAAAATATAAGAACAGGTATATTAAGCCAGCCAAGGGAGGATGTAAGACCAAAAGGGGGTGAAATTTACACTGGGTGTCTGCCTAATGTAAATTTTCATTAGGTGTCACGGTATCCAGTTATTGTGAAATAATAAAATACATCCAAAGGGTGCTATATTTTTTACCTCTGGGTTCTGATGACATGCACAAGCTGTTAGAGTAATATTGTCACTAGCAACTCTTGATAAAAAATAGTTCTATTTAACACAGTTGGGTGCAGTTCACTCTCTCTATATTGTAAATATAAACCAGAATATCACATGAGAGCAACTAAATTATATAACTGCTCATGCAAACCTGCACAATGCCCTTAACGGCCCCTCATAAATCTGGAATGTTTTGCTGTTTCTTCCCCTTCTCAAGCATCCAGACTTGGGTGTATTTCTTTTCAAATATTCTATTTAGTTGTACAGATCCTTTTCTCCACTGCTGTCAGTCAAGGTAGAGATGGGGTGAAGGTTCAGTATCAGTCACTGTGCACAGCAGGAAAGCAAAATCTGCAGAAAATACTTGCCATCAGCAAGAGGTAGAGTTCAGCTGCCTACTTGACAAATGCTTCTTAGACCTAAATAAGGCAAAAAAGAACAAGCACAGTGTTTCAGAGAAGCAGTCTGTGGTAGACTGGATTTAAAAAGAGAGTGTGGGAGGCCAGCACTCTCAAGTGAAAACATTTAAAGTTTTGCTATTGTTTCTAAATAGCAATAAAACACATAATAAAATCCTCACTCTGTAGGAAAAAATTAAAATTTTCCCACATGAGTTGATGGCACTTCTGATAAAATTAATTGGGTTTTTCTTCACATTAGAAAATGGCAGTCCCTCAAAACTCCAGAAATACATCAGTTTCCATGAACTTTGGCCAAAACACATAGAACAGTATAATGAGTCAAGGCAAGGCAAAGGCTGTGAACAACTCCATTTTCTCTTTGCATAAGTAAATGATGCCATCTCTGTTTTCTCCAAAGAAATGTTTTTCGCAGAGTTTTTACTTTTATGACCACTCAGGTACCCCACATCCAGTAGAGGACACTCATTAAGACCTTGCTTCAGCTGACACTTGGATGGTTGTGTCGTGGAAAGGACCAGACAGAGACCTCCTGCGAGAGCTGAGAGAGAGGCATGGTTTAATTCCTCCAAGCTGCACAGTTCAGCCTACCAGATGTTTGCAGTGGGGACCTGTTCTGTTCTTCCTGAGGGGTTTCATGCACTCTGGCTCCTACAGATTCCAGTGACACTGGGGTTTTGCTGGAAGGACTCAGGGGGTAACTGCAGTTGCTCCAGTGGTAGATGAGTTAGCTGGTGGTACCCACCTGGGCTGGAGAACTGCGTCCTAGTGCTCCCAAAAATCTACCTCCAGGACTCTGAACATGGCCTTTTGTTTTGTGTGTCTGAATGAATCAAGTTTGGCTCTGAACGTAACATTTGTTTAATCATTCTATCTCTGTTCACATGGGTCATCCATGGTCTATTCCAGGGAATGTTCCCCATGGAAAAAAATCATTAAGAATTAAATCTTACCCCTTTTTTTCTCAGTTTTCTGGCTCATCCTTTTGTCCATTTATCTGTTGCTTTGATCCTCATATTATCCCACTGTATTTAGACATCTTTTTTAATAATCTCTCCAGGTGCTGCTCCTGTCTTGACAGAGAGCACTTAAATTTTCTTCTGAGATACAGTCAGTGAAATATCTTAAATTCAGAAATTATACCAGTAGTGGAGGAAAAAGCATCTGTAGACAGCTCTGTCTCTAATTACTGCACTATCACCTATTGCTTTCCTCACATCCTCCCAGAATTTTCAGGTTCAAGAAAGATACTATTTTCCTCTTCCCTATCTGTTATATTTTCAGAAGTATTAAAAACTTGTCCTACAGTACCATAAAAAACTGCTGAAATTATTGCATCTAACTTCATATGTTTACTATTGGTAAATAAGAACAGATAACAAAACGAACAAACCAACAACCAAAACAACCCCTCCTGTTAACTCTATAGGCACGTTGTCAGACTTTCCAAGCACATGAGTATCTATATTTCACTACAATTTTGTAGAACTGTAGAAAATAGACCTAGAAGATCATTAGACCTTGTAATCTACCCTCATGTCAAGATCAACCATCTTGAAATCTTCTATCACCTTTTCTTTGACTTCCTTAAATTTCAGCTGTACAGATTTCATGTCACCTGAAATAAGACAATGCCAGTTCACTTTCTGTATTTTTCCCTTTTCTCTCTCTTACTTTTAAAGAAAACTTACAGTTTTTTGCCTTGAGTGCAGGGATACAATACCAGTTTTAGTACTCTTAGTCAGCTGAAGAGTTGAAATGGCTCTTAAGAAACTGCTATTTTTTTTTTTTAAAGACAAAAGAAACGTAATGCCTTGGAAAGGCTTCTGTTTACCTGAAAAACTTTGCTTATCCAGAGCAATTCTGCTTTTTACTACCACCCAGAAGAGTGAAGCCTGAATTTAAGCTATGTTGTTTTGAGAAGTGTGTCAGTATTTGATTATACTCAAAGCCTACTCATAAAATCTCTTGATCTCACAACCCTGATCAACATGTGATCAACACTTCTGCATCCTATCAAGACACAATGAGACTGTCTCTCATCTCTCTCTGTACGAAAATATTTGCAGAGCCCTATTCAACTGTACTGTTTCCTTATTCATTTTGGGCTCTATTCCAAAACTGCCCTTTGGTAGTGCTGTTTTTGGGGAAGGAAAGAGGAGAAATAATGTTCTCCATGGATTCTTTCCAGTCTGAGATATTACTAAAAAGTAAACAAAGTAAACTTTGTTTACTGACTCTTACCCTCTCTTCTGTTGTGATAAACTCTCCCAAAAACATTCTATCTGTGCTTTCCTATATCTAGATTCCCTTCTATTCTCAGCATCACTCTGAAATATTACTCCTTTGTTTTCAGCCTTTATCATTTTTCTTCCTCTTATATTTCATTTGTTAAATGTGTTTATTCTGTGAAGAGGGATGGATCTCAACTACATACAAGATAAATCTGCCCTCTCTCCTACAGATGTGTCACAGTCTGCCACCCTCATCATCCTTCTATTCAGTAACAGTAGTTGTCTGGGACCTTAGAGAGAATCTCCCCAACGGAGAAGAAAATAGTTACATGAAGTCTAAAGATACTTAAACATAGTCATAAACTTAGCCTGTTTATGCACAGTTGTTAAATGAATGAGTCAGTGTATAAAGCTGCTTGTGAATCTCAGCCTAGACTACTGTCTGGCACCAAGGGAGCATTTCTTTCTCAGTGCTTGGCCTTTCAGGGGTTTGTCTGTTTGTTTGTTTATCTGCCTGCTGACATACCCTCTTCCCGGACCTGCTCAGTCCCAAACCTTGCTTCGTTTAAGTACCTTCACAGCTAATGGTGAAAAAGAGGTAACAATGGCAGACTTAGCAGAAACAAAACTGAGACAGCAAGGAAGTTAATTACCAAAAAGCAACAACAACAACAACCAAAAAAAAAAAAAACCAAGCAAACAAAACTAAGTACCATCATTTTAGTCACCGGTCAATATAAGTTTGGTGAGCTGCTGACTGCAGCTCTGCTCTATGCCAAAATACTTACAATTCTCTCCTCGTTTGTTAGCTCTGTCTTTGGCTTTCCTGTGCCAGTTCAGATCCATTAAGACCATATATTTTAACAATGATGATTTTACGGTCAAATATACAATGCATGAATTCATGGTGGTCAAACCCAAATGCACTCTCAAAATGCTAACGCTTAGGGAAATAGTCCAGAGGGGGGTTTTGTCATAATATTTATTATAGCAATACCACAGATTCTGTTAGCAAAACCACTGCTGTGTCAGCAAGTTCTGGAAAAAATAATAAAAAGAACTATAAATAAAATACATAAATTTAATTAAAGATTAAATCTTTGAGAGAAACCCCTCCTTAAAAGGGACTAAAAGTTTTGTGATTTTATCTTTGTGATATATCTTGTTTTTCTCTCCAATTTATTTTTTTTTAATCTTGCTGCTTATTTACAAACATAGTACTTACTCAAAAGATGAAGGCTTAAAAAATCACAGGATATGAAGCTATTAATCTAATATGTAACCTAATGCCTGCTACAACAATTGTACAAAAACACAGTACAGAGGCAATCAGGTCAAGAAATTGAATCTCCTACATTTTTTGGTTGTTGCTTTAAAACAGATTTTTTTCTATTTTGAAAGCAAGATAACCTGTTATTCTTGACATACACAAAGTATAACATTTAACAAAGAAACCAGAAATATTTGAATATATATTATTGCTTTAATATAACTGCTTATAATTTTGAGATGTTCCCCACGTTCCTGGGCTGCCTTGTTTCATCATCAGTTTATGTTTTGAGATAATTCCATTCTTTCCTGTAAGTTCCTGTGAAATGAACTCTGCTTACTGCAGAGACAACACATGATCAAAGTGTTGTTCTTACAGATATCCTTAAACAACATTGTAGACCTTGCAGATCCAGAACATAAAACTTTTAGGATACTATGATTCAATTTGAATTTTGCTTTTCAGAAGACAGCCTGCACTGCAGGGAGGTGGACATACAGAATATCTGGGGTCTCAGAACAGCTTGTTCCAGGAATCCCAGGTGGCTACAGGTGAGGTTTCTCATCCAAGGCAGGTGACATGTACTGTCCTGCAGAGACGTCTCTCTATGCACTAAGGCTGTAGAGGACACGGTAGGAATCAGGGAGAGGGGAAGTAGTCCTAATTTTCAGTTAAATAAAGGGAAAAAAAAAAGAGAGGGTGGTTTATATTCTAATCCCAGTGTTAGAAGAGAAGTTGGGAGCAGCCTGAGAGAGGTGTGTATGCATATTTGTGACACCAACCCTCTAAAGGACAATGACATAGCTGTGGGGAATCTGAACCTGAGATTACCAGCTCCCAAATAGTAGGCATCCAGTGACCTGTATTCATGTTCTGATGTCCATGGAGAAGTTAATGCACTTCTCAGCATCCAGCAAGCATCTACAAATATCCCAGAGATTTCAGGGGGGTATTAACTCATTAAGACTAGCTGGTAGACAGGTTCTAGCAGCAGAAAGTGAACGAGATCATTTCATTGTTTGCCTTAAGGGAGATGAGTAGGTAATATAAAAGGCCTGTGAAGTCATTGTCTCCTATTTCTCTTCATTTGTGTGGATAGCTAGGACCCAGAAGGACCACTGTGCATCTAGGATTGGAGCTTTGTTGTCAGGGCTGAAGCCTGGTTGCCTCTTCCAGGCCTTTGATTTAAACATGCCAGCATGAGCTAGTCATGGAACATAAGAGCTTGATAGGTGACAACTGCATGTCAAGAATTCAGAAGTCATCTTGCAGTGTCACTGGGGCAAGGGTTAAAGCTTGGTGGAGCTTTAGGTGGGAGCATGATATGTGTGAAGAATCTCACAGGTGTGAAAGCAGGCCATCAGCTTTAGGAGCCCTTGAAAACCTGATAGATACAGGCAACAAATATGTTATAGAAATGCAGGATCTCTGATGGGCATCTGATTGTGTAGAATGGTCTAAAATGTCTGGGAGATGAATCCCAGCTGTGAAGCTTGGGCATTTGGGCATGTGAATCCCAATCTTATCATTCTAAATAAAAGACCAATTAGCTTCTGAAAGGCCTAACTCATTAAGTTTTGTGGGTTTGTATAACAGAAATAAATAGAAGACTTTAAGATGGGAGGGTTTATAGTTTTATTAATGGGATAATAAAACAGTAAAATGAGTAACGTGTTAATATGTTAGTGTGAAGTATGCACAGACAAGGTAATAAAATTGTTTAAGTAGCCAATGTCCTTAAAAGATATTAGTGCGATCAGATTTTTGAAATCATAGATTTTGAGGCAGAAGGTCAAGATTTTATGCTAATGCATTATGTTGATTTAAAAGTTAAATTTACCAACTGACAGATAAAATAATGTGTCTTCTGTATATTATGGATGGCATAATCTTATATTGCTAAGGAAAAGTATTTGCCTTATGTGTCTTTAGGAGCAGCCTGCATGTTTGCAGGACAAGGAAGGAACTGAGCGCAGTTTTCCCAAAATAAATTTTCTGATACCTATCATTTCCCTAGGTCCTGTCAAATCAAGGAGATTTTAAATATTATAAGGAACTGAAAAGTTCAAATAATTACTCGATTTTCTCAACAGAATGGAAAATTGCATCTTCTTTCTTTCTCCTCTGAAGTATACAGTAGTTGCTCTAATAATGTAATAATGCTCATTGTAATGTTTAAAGGTATGCAGGTATTTAATAGATGTGTTGTTCATTGTTTTCCACTTAGCAGTCAGCTGATCCTGTTCTCATTTGGCAAGAGAAGGTACCTTGCAGTGTATGTCTTGATGCTAGTCACTGCACTATGGCCAAGAGCAGCTGTGGTCGAGCTTGCCTTAAATTAGTCTGTTCAGGAGCTGCCAGCGGTTTACCAGTAACAGTGTGCAGTTCAGCACTACCAAACAGCCCAACCCCTTGCCCTGCAGGAATCTTTCCCATGTAAGATTTAGGCTGTCACAGCTTTTGGTGTTGGAGCTAGTTAGCTGAAAATGAATCACTGCAGCTGTACTGTACCAGCATTATCAGACACCTGTCCTGTTAAGAGGAAGTCCCTCTCATCCTTTAACAAGTACAGAAATTGCATTAGTTCTGCAAAGAACTTCCGCTCAGGGAAAAAAGATCCTGTGAAGTCTTACTCTGGTAATTTAGGGAGGTATAAGAAAAATATCCCACGTCAAAGGCTGCAGCAGGGGATGGTGGATTCTCTCTCTTCTAACACATCCCCTTTCATGGCACTGTCACAGACTACACTCCCACCTACACAGACCTGGCAATCACTGTCACTGACCCACGCCCCCCCTGCTCTCCCACCAGCCTCTCCAGCACCTGCCACCATCTCCAGTCAGCTCCACCTCTCACCAGGGAGCACTGAGGATCAGGCAAATATGTCCTGATCCTTCAGACTGTTGCCCAGAGAAAGTGGCATTAGTTTTACAACTATCAAGTCACATATCTTTCGTATCACTCTCATGTATAAACACATCATCCTTCCTGAGAAGAATATGTAGAGCATTGACCCCTTTCATGCTTTTCCTGACGATGGCTTGACCTTTCACTGTCTTTGCTATGCTATTCAATCCATAAATATTGTCTTTTTTTCTCTCAAGAGAGCAACAACACGTCTTTGTCTCCGGCTAGACTTTGCACAGCACCAGCGTGTATCACTGCATGATTTGCTGAGCCTGGGCTGGCAAGCACAGCACGACAGTACCACTCACATGGGGTAAGAGGGAGCACCAGCAAGTGCTGGAGGCAGACTAACACAATGCTGCTGCACTCCACCAGTGCAGAAAAGCAACCGAGCATGCACGGCAGCCAAAGCTGAAGTGCTACAGGGACTGTTAATATCAGTAGCATTTTGGTTAGATACTCTAAAGGCAGGCTGCAGCTGAAGCAGGTATTTGAAAACATAATTTTGTCTTACAGACCTGAATTGCTTTCAGTAACTCTATTATATGCCCAGACCCGAGAGAAAACTGCCTCAAAAATCTTAGATTTCTTAGTGCCTGCTGCTCTGGGTTTTGCTGTTTGTATTCTGCCTAACAGTTAGGATTAGCAATATTTACCATAGAATATGGAAAAAAATATTATTATATAGGCCCTCATAAGATCATATTCTACTCATAGAGGGATTTTGAATACGAGTACTTGCAACATTACTGACAGAGGTTTGTCTAATCAAGACCTCTAAGGATGTGCACACTACAGCTTTAGGCAATCCATTCCAGTGCTTCGTTACCTCTACTGTTCTGGCTTGGATTTTTTAACCTGATGGCTAATCTGGATTGATTTTGTTGAAGCTTAGTACTTCTCCCATCTATAGTGAAGCATATAGCCTTTTGGATCTGATTTGCTTTGATTTCTTTATCAGCAAAAACAAAATGCCTGATGAGCTTGTAAAAAGTAGCAAATGCTTTTACATTCCCCATTAATCAGATCTTTGAAAAAAAATGAGAACACTTTTGGCAGCATATAGGAGGTTTTAAATTCTCTCCAAGAAAGCCATAGCACCTTTTATAGTAACAAAACAGAAATGCTAGTAGCCACAACTGATTTACCTTCTTGTTTCTAGTCAAATGAGCTGCTGAAAAAATGCAGATGTGGGTAGTTAGGAAAAGAAGTAAAGAGCTGGTTGAAATAAGTACAGCATTCTTAAACTACATGTTGAAACTCACACAGTGGACTAAACCCCACAATTTTCCATTGTGTAGAAAGACAAGTTGAGGAAACACAGCTAACATCTGTTAAAGTTAGGAAATATCTCTCTACTGTGATTAAATGTCAGGGATGCATCATGTTATCAGACACAGGATGGGTTCCACTCAGTACAATTAAACATTTACCTTTCTTTCCACCCTCATCCTTAATATAGCTCTCTGCCATGCTGAAATGGCAAGGTTATAAACACTCAATGATAGAACATCGTGAGACACCTGTATCTATCAAAGAAATAGCTCAGAAATCAATAGCATAGAGGAGGATGATCCTGGGAATTCTTTGAGTGGATGTGGAAAATAGATATCTGCAGGTATGCCAACATCCTTGTGTCTGTTCTGTGACAGATTGTTTCAGCACAGCTAAAGTGTTCACTTTATTGCTTTTTCTCCTATAGCTATAATATAAACAACTCTCTGGAGGCCTTGTATTTGTTTCACTTAAATATTTGCCTTTTTATCTATTGGAAAATACATTTCCCACCTACTTTCTTATCCTCCTGAAGTCACTTGGTCTTCATAACTGAGTAATGTGTATGTTCTGCAGCAGATATAAACTCTTTCATATCAAATTCATTGAAACTAATCAAATATCCTAATTTCCCAGGTAGGAAAAAGTACAAGACGATGCCTTTGAGAAAGCAAACCAAATACTTGTGATTCATGTCATTCCTAAAACAAAAATACAGTTAAAGGCTGAAGCGATGAGAAACTGCTGTTGAACTTTTGTACAGTCAGAGCAAAATAATCCTGTAATTAGCCAGAGTTGAGTTCTCATTATTACCAAAATGCATAATAATAAGAAATACCTTCTATTTTATTACTCTAAAATTGAAAAAGCCACACAAATTTTGTACAGCAATGATGTGGTAAAAGTGTTAGATTGGATCAACTCGATTAAAAAATAATAAAAGGTCCTGCTCAATCTGGAATTTTAATATTTACCTTTTCTTTTTTACATTAATTGGAAAAAACAAAGAAATACCATTTTGACCCAAAGCATTGAACTTCTTCATTTAAAAGAAATATGAAAAAAAAGTCTGGGACCATTTCAGAATTGTTTATTGTTTAGATGACAACAGTAAATTCATTTCCTCAAGTGCAGCTTCACTCAAGCTAACTGGCATTTTCAAAACGTGAAATTCATCCTCAGTTAGCCATATTCTGGATGTATGAGAATCACAGACCCAACCCTGAACTCTGCCATGCACCACAAAAGAACCACTCAAAGGTAGCATGGGCAAACAAAGCATGTTAAGTATGACTAACCAAAAACGAGAGAAGAGATAGATGTCAGCCTGGTGAACAAGGACAAGAATTAGATTAGCTGTTAAATCCACAAAGCAGCCACCATTTGAGGTTTTTACTTCTACACTGCTCTGTTGCAAAGCTTATTTATTTAAAACATTTGTGCAACTCCCCACTCCCATCATGTGAACAGCTTTGGAAAAGGATCCTTACTACTGAACTACAGTAAGAATAGAAAAACCTAAGCAAAATACTTTTTAAAATGTCAATCACAAGAGAGTAATAAAT
The DNA here is from genome assembly GCA_013397055.1 of Pachycephala philippinensis. Classification (NCBI taxonomy): domain Eukaryota; kingdom Metazoa; phylum Chordata; class Aves; order Passeriformes; genus Pachycephala; species Pachycephala philippinensis. The sequence goes on from VWZT01009513.1 coordinate 390,127, forward strand.
ATGCTCGTACCAAAAAGACTGCCATTAATTTTAATGAGACCTTCTCATGTGGAACATTTACAGGTTTCAGTCTAATGGCTAAAGTGTAGCATGTACCACTGTCAGTAATAATAATAAATTTCTTCTTTAATATCGTTGTACTATAAAGTAAGTATTGGTGCATTTGATGCAGAAGCAATAGCTCTGGACTTTACCTGCTGCTTTATCCAAAATAGGTTCAAGTCTAGCTGGCTCCCTGGACAGGTGTGGCTCTCCACATGAGCTATTGGACCTTGGAATGCATCCAGAATTTTCAACACATTTGATTCCTCTGCTCAAATGATCCGTTTACAATCAGGTGAACTGGGAATAAGGCTGGAAGTTTTACCACTGGATCATTCAGTCATATTCCATGTCATCTGTAATTCTTCTTTTCTGTGAACCAATATAATTTCAGACCAATTGCTCGAGGGAGAGGAGGGATGAAAGAAGTTCTGTGTTGTTCATTGAAGAGTTTGAGAACTAAGAGAGTGTTGTATTGATGCTTTGAAATAGAGCAAACCACTAAAAGCAAAATATTATCCATCTGCCCTTGTCTTCTGACCCTTCAAACAAAATAACACGTAACTGGTAACCAAACAGAACGACCCAGATCTCCTTTTGTGTGGAGACCAAAATGTCTTTGAGGCTTTACTTCATCAGACAGATACTGTATTATGACCCAAGCCTGACTACAGCCTTACTTGGTAAAACCAGAGCTAAATCCTAATGCTAGACATGGTCTGAGAAGTTATGGATCTTCTGATACACAGAGAGGCATGAATTTGAATGCATCTAAGTTTCCTGGTAAGTAAAATTTCTTCTAATAACTTAAGTTTTGTTTCTGTGTGATAAAAGGAGCATCTTGTGAGAAATTAGAGGTGCTAGAAGAACAGTGTCCAGAAAGGTCAGGAAACAGGTAGCCAGTGGGCTTAGGAAGCAAGGGCGACCATAATGCTTGGAAGTCCAAGGTGACCTTGCAATGTTTGGAAGTCTGAGGTGACAGAGTCCTATTAACTCCTTTCTCCTTCTTCCTATTAGGAACAGAGTGAGCTGATGACATTGGCCACCTCCACAATCACAGCTTTACAATCAAAATTTTACGGAGAGTTATGCTGGATACTAGAGATAGAAATAATATACTCCTGCATGTGTATTGAACTTCGTTTTTTAATATTATTTGACCTGCAATGTCTGCTCACTAGCATGAAGGATTAAACAGAAAGTAGTTTTATTTCACCACAGTCTGTTTAAATGTTTGAACAAGCTTAATTCACCTCTTTGCTTGGTTGCACTTTCATAGCCTTTTCCCATCCACTTGTCAGCTCTCTGAAAGGTCCCTCTCAGATTGGCCAACAGGAACACAATCAAATCATATGGGGGAAAAATCAAAAACAAAAAGCTGAAAAAATAAAAGACCTTTCCATCATGCAATTGTGATTTAAATTTGCATGTATCCAAATATTTCCTTTGGTAAAGCCTTTCACAGTCCCCTGTGCAAGGCAGCAATCAGCTGTTAAAAGCAGATAAATGAAAGAATGGAAAATTATAACACATTCCACCTGCATATTGGCTTTAACACAAACATCAATCATTTTCCAAGGTAATTAGTATTGTGCTGGCCTGCAGGGACCAGGCAAATGAAAAGGGTAAGATTTAATGCTCTATGCAACACGCATAATAAACCCATGCACATCCACACATATGCACACATCCATAGCAAAGGGGTTTTCACAGATAAAGAGCTTGCAGTAAAAGTTCCATGTGAATGTGACAAATCTCTTAAGACAAATTTAAGAACTAAAGAGCCATATACTGATCGCATTTACAGAGGCAAAACCAGAAAAACACCACTGATGTCCACACCATTTCTCAAAGTTCACAGAAGTAAATGAAATATGAATCTGGCTTAAAGTCCTTGCCAGGTTCTCAGGCAACAATACTTTCTTGATTAAACAAGGCTATGAAGTAAAAGAAGCTATTGTCCAAGCAGCTGGCAGCAGATTGATTAATAATAGCACTAGTAGACATCTGAGACATGCTAAATGTTATTGAATTCATTAAGCTAAATTCTGTTGCAACTTGAAATCACTAAGAGTCTTTCCACTGATCACTGTTTAGGCAAGCCTGTCATTATTTTTCATATAAAAAAGGCAATAAAGCAGTAGCTCCAAAAAAACATTGAAAACCAAAATTGGACAGAACCCGAGGAAACACACAAGTTTTGAAACCATTTCATTTTGAAAGCTGAGGATGGATAACAACTCTAATAGCAATCAGAGTAAAAAGGCTTATGCTACAATTCATCAGCTACCTTTAATCCAAACATGCTATTAGCTAATATAGTAATACACTCATAACTGATGGGTTTTGTCTTTAAAATATTTTTGTTTGTTTTCAGCACACACACATGCACACTAAAGCCAAATGAACAAGACATTGATCTCACAATCACATTAGGAGTTTCTAGTGTCCTTTTTGAGTCTATGCACAAAGGAAGAATAAAAGAACTTTCACTATTGTAATTAACATTAAAAAGCTGGAAAACTATGTGGAAGCCATCATGTAAATGATGTAGCATACAAATGTTTAAGAGGATGTCAGATAAATATTTTTAAGAGTCTCTACAGTTTTAATTCCTTTTCTCCCTCCTTTTTTTTTTTTCTTTCATTGTCATTCTAATTGAAGTCACAAATAGTTCCTGACCCCAAAATTTCAAAGCATCTTGGTGACTCGATGCAGGAAACCTATCACACTTGTGATTGTTATTGCCACAGCATTGGCAGACAGCTTGTGGCCTATGCAATTCAGAAGATGTGAGATTAACCTAGTCATTGAGAAATTTGCCTATAACCAGCATAAGCAGCACCTCCAGCTGCAGAGCAAAACACAGGTCATGCTTAATAAAATAAGCTCTGGGGGAAAAGGCCAAAAAAGAGGAGGGATTTCTTGCCTTCCTGAAATGCTGAAATAAGGAAGATTGACGCTTCAGCTATTGCTCTGGGATAATACAGAGACTAAACCAGGGAGCCACTGCTATGCTGTAAATGCCCTTTTCAGGTATGATGGAAGGAAAACATATTGCCCGAACCAGAAGGCAGAGTTGCTGTTGGGGTCTGAATAAATCCCCTTGTGCCCAGCTTAGGTGTGGGAAGCAGTATTGCCCCACTCTATAGCCTGGCAGACTGTCTAGACTAACAGGCAGGCTAACTGAGCTGGGGAAAGGCTTTTTGGAGTGATCAAACTGCATTTGATACTGAAAGGCGTTCTTCAGGAATAGCTCTAAATCTGCACACCTCTAAGTAAGAAGTGGAGGAGGTGGCAGAAGATCATCCTGTTCACTTGCAGCACATGTGACAGCAATTCTGGAAGCCGTTCTCCATGACCAGTGCTACAGGCTCATAATCCCCGTGTTATTATTCAGCATCCAGCACAGGAGCCAGCAAGTGGAGCAGAGGACAAGCAGACTGGGACTGGAACGTGCATGAGGGAGAAGACCCTGGAAAAGACCGGCTGAGAAGATCAGTGTGAGTGACAAGAAGGAAGAGAAACTAGATCTCAGGTATGCATTAGGTGATTTATGATCTCAAGACAGGAAGCTCATGGAAAGGGAAGGACCTGCACAAGGAGTTTGAAGCCTGGGACTGAGAAATGTCATTGGGGAGGGTGCAACAGTAGGCCACAGGCAGAGAAACAGCAACTAGATGAGGAGCTAGGGAAAAAGATCAGAGGGAATGGCTAAGAAAGAGCCTGGTTATAGAAACAGAGCAGGGAAAATGTGAGTTATGATCCTACATGTTGCTGTTCTTCCAGTATTTCCTCACATGGGAGCCAACAACTTTGTAATTTATGCATCCTCTTAACCCCCTTGGAGGTCTAGTGAAAAATAAATTTTGCAGAAATGAGGTCAGCTTTGCACTCCTTCCAGGGCTTAGGCTGTTTCTAGTTTATTCTTCCCCCCATGCTGTGGATGACCCAGAAGAAAGGACACCTATCCAACAGTGGAGAATAGTGTCCAGCCTTTGCTGTTGGGCTTGGTCATCCTGCAAAGAAACTGATGATAAATTCAGTGATTCTAAGAGACATCAAACAGATAAGCACATCTATTGAGAAGCAGTAGCAGTATTTCTCACTTAAAATTCAGGCACTGGTAATAAAGAGACTGTGTGTGGAGGATTTTTGTTTGTATTCTTCTCTTTTGCTTTTATGTTTCTGTTCTTGAAGAAATCTTTGGAAAATAGCATTTTATTCAGATCTGTCACACAGTTGACAGCCTGCTGCTGCTATCAGGAGATACATCTTATTTCAGCTGAGCTGATTTGACAGACACTTGTAAAGTTTCTCCGCTGTATGTCTCAGCTCCAGGAGACATGCTTACAGAGACAGAACATTCTATCTATTCCACTTGTGACTAACAGATTATTATTATTTGTTTCTTATCCCAAACGATCAATACTTGGCAGTCTGTCCTGAGACACACTGCTTGCATTTCTTTCTCCTGTTTGCTAGATAAGCTTTTCCCTGTTATTAACTTCATTTTCCTGCACATAAAGCTGTCTGGTGAGGCTCTTTGGGACATTGCTGTCAAAGTGATTTTTCAATAGAAAACATTATTTCTGCAAAACTTTTTGCTGGGAAAATGGAGTGAGTGCCCAGCACTTAACTTGCTTCAAGGGCCAGGGCAGATCATAGAAAATGTCACTCCAGAAATGTGTATCTGCATCCTAGCTCAAGGGTCAGACATCACTATGTGGTGCCCTATGGTAGGAGAGGGCAAGGAGGTAACAAGACAAAAACAAGGACAGAGGGAACTGCAGATTATATTTCTGTGAGACTCTGCTGCATCCTATAAACATGCTTAAGAAGAAAATTTAATTGAAGTGAGATTTAAGCACCTTTTAACAGATTTTTTTTGATGAACAAAATGAATCTGTGGTCTGACTTCAAGCCATTTACCATATTTAAATAGTGGCAATATTATGCCAGTAAGCCCTGATATATGCAAGGTGTGATAGTTCAAAATGCAAGCCTAGTCATACAATTTTAAGTGAAAGCTGTGCTTTGTCTTGTTTACATATCCTTTGTGAAGCAAAAAACTTCTAGTTAAGTTTTTAACCTGTTTTATGATTAAACTGGATCCTGAACTTTTTGTCGCAGGGCAAATACAACTTTGCACATCTGACTTGAATCTAAAACCTATTATGATCCTGGTGGTCTCACCCTCCAAAACCCTGTAAGAACTTGTCCTGTGGGCTGCAGGACTTCAAATGGGGTCAAGGCAGGTAAAGTCTTGAAACCCTTCATTGCAGAGTCACCTCTGCTGAGTCCTCTCTGACAGTAGTGAAAGTCACAACATGAAAGAGAATTACTGGCAATCTCCAGGGCTTCAGAGCTATTTGGTAATCAAGACCCTCATTTCCACCAGTTTAACAGCCAAAAGAGCTTCAGTGCACATGCACAGAGACAAGCAGACAAAAGCCCATCTACACAGCCAGCCAAGCCCCATGGGAATGGCATGTTCTTTTGTCCACGGCAGATAATCAAAGGAGATCACCCTGGTTATTTCCAGTCTCCTTATTTCAACTGAGAGCTTTTCTTAGCAGGGAGCCATTTTGTACATATTGCATAGGCACAGGGTGTATCCAAGTCCCTTTTCCTTACTTCACACCAATCCTTTCCTCCTCTAAGCTTTCATCCCTAAAGGAGGTCCTGTCAAGCTCAGGCACAAAACACTATTTCAAGGAAGTTTGAACAACTGCTTCTCTTTTCTTTTCCTGGGCTGTTGCTTTATTTAATTCACACGCACATTTTAAATAAATGATCAAAAAATTTGCAGTTATGTTTCCAAAGCATGAAAGAAAGCAATAAGTGGCTTTGGGACTTCTGGTCTTCTGCTTTTGGTAAGATATGGAAAGCTAGATGAAGGTGTCCTTGAGGGTATTTTCTAAGGCTACGACACTAGAGTATTCTCTTGACACAGACTGAGGAAGGAAAAAGAGAATAAAAACAATGCTGGATCTGCAAGGCAGAACTGCAGATCAAAACAGCTCCCTCAACATTACGGTGTCCGCCTCTTGATTCTTCTCTTGGCTTGCCCTGTGTTTCCAAGCAGAGAGTCACACACAGCTTCTGGTTTAAGGAAATGTATGGCACTAGCAACACAATCATAGTTTCACCGGTCAGATTTACGCAGGAGGTCAACTGCAGAGCAGCTGCCCCTACACACAGACACACAGACAGACAGACAGACAGACACACAGACATGCACACTCCTGCATTCCCAGTGGGTCACATGAGGTGGTGACCACATGTGCTATTGCACCCAGCCTGGGCTAAACGGAACAACAAACCCGACTGGCACAAGGAACAGAATTAGCACTAAGAAAAAAGGTACCTGAAGCCACAATATAGAGATGGCAAATGCTGCTGAATCTACAGTTTCCCAAAACATAGGCTTTGCAGCAGTAGAAAGAATGAGAAAGGATTTGTTACAGTATTGTCATACACCGTTTGCTTCACAGCGACTCTGTCTGCCAAACAGAAGCCTTTTATTTGCCTTTTGAATCTGAACTCAGCATTTCTGTTGGTACTACTGTTGCCTTTCATGTAGAAGGGTTTTTTTCTACAGGTCTGTATCTACCTCATTTGTTTCTCAAAAATAAATTCTATGCAGGAATAAGACCTCTGTGGGGCATGATGTGTAAGAGGTCTTATCAAACTTGTGATAGAAGCTGAAAGTGCTGTCAGGCAGGGAATGCTGGAAGAGATGATATCTGGTCTCCTTGCTAAGGCTGTTAAAATCAAGGCTGGTGTGGCAGAGCCCTTCTCTGCCCTGCCTTGGCTTTGCCACTCCAGCCCATGAGGGGGGATGAGGTACGCTGGCCATCAAAATTTGATGGCCTGCTATACATCATACTAGATGATCCTGGCCTTAAAAACTTATTAATTTTTGATAAACAGGTCATCACTCACCATGACCTCACTTCCTGTCCTTGAGAAAACAAGCTTTCAGTTTCTCAAATCATACACACATATTAACATGTACTTTGACCAAAATCTCAGTTTATCTCTCCTTCACTGTAGACCACTTCATCTGAGAAAAGGGAATAACAATAAGACTTCACATTACAGGATTATTTATACATCATAGAATGATTTGGGTTGGAAGGGCCCTTAAACATCTAGTTCCAACCCTCCTGGCACCAGACCAGGCTGCTCAGACCTCCAGCAAACCTGGCCTTGATCACTGCCAGGGATGGGACATTCACAACTTCTCTGGGCAACCTGTTCCTGTGCCTCACCACCCTCACAGACAGAATTTCTTCCTAATAACTAATCCAAACCCACACTCTTTCAATTTGAAGCCATTGCCCCGTGTCCTGTCACTGCATGCCCCTGTAAAAACTCTCTCTCCATCTTTCTTGTAAGCTCCCTTCAGCTACTGGAAGGCCATAATTAGGTCATCCAGAAGCCTTCTCTTCTCCCGGGTAAACAATCCCAATTCTCTCAGCCTTTCCTCACACAAGAGCTGCTCCATCCCTCTGATCAACTTGGCGTCCCTCCTCAGGGCTCCCTCCAACAAGTCTGTGTCCTTCTCTGCTGGGGACCCCAGGGCTGGATGCAGCACTGCAGCTGGGGTCTCACCAGAGCAGAGCAGAGGGGCAGAATCTGCTCCCTCCCCTGCTGCCCACGGGGCTTTGGATGCAGCCCAGGGCACAACTGGCTCTCTGGGCTGTGAGTGCACATTGCTGGGTCATGTCCAACCTCTCATCCACCAGCACCCCCAAGTCCTTTTTGGCAGGGCTGCTCTGATCTGTTCATCCCCAGCCTGTGTCGATTCCAGGGATTGCCCTTGGTCAGACACGACTTTCCCTCAGTGAACCTGTGCTGACTGTCTCGAATCCTGTCCCTATCCTCCATGTGCCTTAGCACAGCTTCTAGGAGGATCTCTTCCATGATTTTCCCAGGCACAGAGGTGAGGCTGGTGGGTTGTAGGTTCCCAGGAAATTAATTAATGAATTCATCTTCCTTTAGAAATAAATTAATGATTATTAATGAAAAGTATGGTTAATTTTAAAAGGAGCTGCAATTAAAAACAAAAAAAAAAGTTATTCCAGTGCTAGAGTTGGTAGAGCAGCATTTAAATGAACTCCAGGATTATGCAGAAAATTACACATCATGCTATAAGAAAATAAAGACTGAAAAGTACACTTCCATACAATCAAAAAACATATTGTACTGTTTATACACACAAAGGTGCCATCTGGAGTGTTCTTTTTCTGACTGCAAAATTTTAAATCAGTAGTTGTATATGAGAATTCTCTATAGCTTGCCAAAAGCCAAAAGAAGATTTTTTTTCTAAGTATAATAACAGTTTAAACACACAGAAAAGAAAAACAGCTATGATGGTACTACAGAGTGGAACAAGATGTGGAGTTTGTGAAGAAGATTATCCTAGTGGAAAGCTCACAAACAGCTTCACAAGTAAATCAATCGTACTTCCTCTTGTAATGATAATCCATCGCCACATACCATACCTGAGACTTAACACATTACCATCAACAGAATACTTTGCATCAACTTCAGAAGACCAGCCTTGAAAGCAGTGTAATTAGTGAAAAATGAGCAAAAGATATTTTAATTGAAGAAAACTTTCTGCCGACAAGATCTACCAAGACAGAGATCTTTAAAATTGTAGTGCTCCTTCACTGAAGTCCTTGCACAAGTCACAGGAATCTTATTCCCCAGAGACATCATTGCTCTGTAATTTAAAAGCAAGTGAAAATCAGCACTTAATCAGATCAGAATGTGTTAGTCAGAAGACATGCACATTAAGACAACAATACATTATAAATCCATTTAGTAGAACACCCTTCAGGTTGATTTGCTCACTTTCAAAGCATACTGTCTCGAGAAGAACATTTAGAATAGCACTTAGAGCTCTATTACATGACATGGATTTTCAACTAGAGTCAGCAGAAATATCATTTAAAAGTACTTCAAACTACTTCATTATTGACATGATGCCCTCAGATAGCCATTGCCATTAGTGGAACTGCTCTGACATTCTTTGATATAACTCTCAAGAACAGTTACCCTCTAATTCAGTAACTTATAGAGCAATGCACCTCTTCTATTAGAGATGAGAAGGAAGAAGTAGAAAATCATTCTCTCCTGCTTCAATCATTTTGTTGCTTTGGTTAGCCAGAGATATGCCTTGCTTGGAAAGTTTCTGTAAAGTGAGAAAGTTGGATTTATCTCCACACACTGTGGGTGGGTGACACCCACTGAATTTATTAACACAGATTCTTCACACAGCTACAACACTCTAACTGTGTTTCACTCACTGTAAGGGTCCAATCAGTGTCTAAAGAGCAAACATTTCTAAAGTAGATTTAGAAAACCTGTGTTCTCACCTCCACTCATGTAAAATACTCTGTTCCTGAAGGCAAAGGGCTTTTTGTCTATGACAAAATAGGGATTACAGTTGAATTAGGTCCTTAATTTGGAAGTCAGCTAATCAAAACACATATCAAGTGTCTAGGAATACCTGAACAGGTGGAAACAACAAACTGACATTTCAAAACTATTCCCCATTTTGTCATGACCATACAAGTCAAATTTGCTGGAGGAAAAAAAGCAGCAAAGGGGCAGAAGGCCATTACACCTATAATAAAGCCATCAAAACTGTACCTGGCATTTGAACACATGCACACATGCTTCCTCTACTAAATAGGGAACAATTTAGGAGTTCGTATTTCTCTGAATTCCTAGCGGGCAATCTCTTCTAGATTTGACAGTCTGTTGCATTTTTGCAAACGGAAAGTGAGAATTCTACACCAAGTATCTCCAGGAGCTTCCAAACATCCTCACTGTCACATAATGGTAACAGTGAACTTCCTCAGTGCCTTCCTAGTTACTGCATTTATTTGTCAGCCTGGGCCTCAAAGCAAAAGTTTATCCTGCCAGGAGATAAAGAAGGAAAGAAACAGTTGGTAGGAGAACTGTATGTTCACCATACTTCAGAAGTAAAAAGCAGGGGGAGAGTTCCTTCTCCTTCCCAACCGACACATATAATAAATAATATAATAAATAAAAGTGTTTTGATACAGCTCGGTATGTGCAGCTGTGTTCAATAGAGTGAACTACTGCAGATCACAACTAAAGTGGCTGGCATACGATGATCCTAAATATCAGAGAGAAACCAGCAGTCAGCCGTAAAAAATGAATAAAAATTCATAGACTGAACTGCATCTTACCCAGCAAGGCTTTGTATGAACTACAAAGGGATATGGGATATGTGGGATTTTTTGATTAAAAATTATCCCTCTTCCCAAAGCAATCTTTCAATCACTGCCTAAATTTCATTTGGATAACATGATGGTATAAACACAGACACCTTCAGAACTGTGCCAACTGTAGGTCAACTGTCCTAAGAAAACTGTTATTACACACAGAGAGACACAAGCATTAACCCTTAAAGGACATGGCTTGTGAAGACAGACTTCAGCAGAAAATTAACACTAAATTCACTAATTTGCCGATAGAAATCTGTTCTAGAAAGAATGTTTACCTTTTAGTAAGACCTTCAACATATTTTGACCCACCATGCTTTCTGCATTCATACATGCATATTCATCAGCTCTGGAACTAAGTGTTTGTAGCACCTTTAGCTCCAGGAGTTCAGTAAATGGAGAATATGCTTGGCTGGCAGCAAAGTGGGGTCACAGCGAGTACACACACACGTATAAATGTAAGCCATGCATCAATCAGGATGACCACTGCTAACCCAAGGCCTTCTCTCACTGGCTCTATCAGTCATGACCCCATCAAACCCCGCTGTTGCTAACAGAGCTGCTTCAGCTGTGATGCTGAAATACCTTCAGTATCAGCATCTCCATCACTTGTTTGCTTTAAATCAAGACTGCCTGTAGTTTAAATGTAGGTATCAGCCTTAAAATAGAAATCACTGAGTAAAATTTGGTGGCCTGCTATACATCATATTAGACGATCCTGGCCTTAAAAACGTATTAATTTTTGATAAAAATTAAGGTTTATTAAACTCTGTCTTCTCTCTTATGGTGCTACATTAAGATCAATTATCAGGTTCTGTTATGCAAAATACTTCAACACAATCTTACAGAACAACTCCGTAAGAGAATACGTCTCTGGACAGGAGTAGAAATGCCCTCCACTTTTCAAATTTTATTCACTTTATAAAATATCTCTCTCTACCAAATTCAGCCTCAGTATTCATAAATCAGTACCTCTAATGTTGCACTATATCCATGAAAGTGTAAATGAAAAATAGTCTGCTACATGAAATTTCTCAGATGCTTGCAGCTTACTGGGCAATGTATACTGTTTGTTCCTACCTTAATGTATCATAGGCAGAGAAAGGGCACTTCCTCTGAATCATGCAAATCCATCACACTGTCCATGTATTTACTAAATAACACAAGTTTCCCAAAATCTCTTATCTGTGAAGTCAAACAATGGCATATTTGTTAAATCAACATAAGAATCACAGAATCCAAGAATAAGCTGAGCTGGAAGGGACCCTCAAGTATCATTGAGCCCAGCTCTTGGCCCTGCACAGGACGCCCCAAGAGTCACACCATGTGCCTGAGAGCATTGTCCAAACACTTCTTGATCTCTGCCAGGCTTGGGGCTGTGACCACTTCCCTGGGGAGCCTGTTCCAGTGCCCAGCCACGCTCTGGGTGAAAAGCCTTTTTCTAATATCCAACCTAAACCTCCCCTGACACAACTTCAGGCCATTGCCCTGGGTCCTGTCACTGGTCACCAGAGAGAACAGAACAGTGTCTGTCCATCATCTTTCCCTCATGAGGGCTGCATTCTCTGTTAAAGCAGAATAATAAGGCCAAAAAATTTTCAAGAACGTTTTGTAGAAGATAGTGGAAATATCTCTCAGCATATTGGCCTTTCCCCCACCCATCTTTCTCTATGCACAGTTGCATCTTACTAAATTATTTGCATTTCCTGTCCCATCACCAGTTTTCCATGTCACCTGTAACTCAGCTTTTCCCTCTGTACTGTCTCTTGGTAGACAACCTAGGCTGAAACAGGAAATCAATAAATTCTGTGGTTCTGTCAGACTTTCAAACCCACAGTTCTTAGGAGAATTTTAATCGGTTAACCACAGAATGGACAAAAATCCATTAATGTGTGCATAGGCTTTCTGGATAAAATGCTTCATCTAATCAGTTTTTTAGCAACCCCAATGACAGCTATGATGATAGTCACTCTGTAGTGAAAGAGCATTAACAGCATTTTACGTTTATATTTTTACTGCACCGGAGAATTTTTTAATTTAATTTCAATTCTCATTATATAAGGCCTGATTGAAAATAACAAACCTAAAAGGAAAGTGATCTCATTTCATTGTAGTGCTTGGTTACACTTCATTTTTAACAGTTGCTTTCTCTTTATTTTATATAACTGGTTGGGAGGGGGTGGGTTTAATGACAAATAGTAAGGAGGTAGCATTTAAAATCCTACTCAGCAACCTGATCTGTCTCACTACCAGAAAGTGCAAACAGTGAATGAATTATGGGCTTCATTTATCTTTCTCTTTTTATCAGCCGTGTGTTACATTAAGAAACTCACTTATTCTGAGTGGTGTTGGCTCAACTCCTTTTGGAGCTGGCATGTGTTACATTGCAGTGACTGATCATTGTGTGCTGCTGCAGCACTATGACAAGGGGATGAATAGAAAACGAATAAATGTCCCTGGGAAAGGAAGGCCAGAATATCCACTAGTTCAAGACTAAATACAATAGTGTTTATCACTGAAGACTCATGAAATACAGTCCAAGAGCATAATGACAAGCAGCCTGGTCATTAGAGATCACACAGTACTGTCATTTAAAAAAAAAAAAAAAAAGACATAAACCTCAATATCCATATAAAGCAGGTAAAACTATCTTCATTTTGAAGACAATTTAAGACATAGAGGTTAAATAAACCAAGTAATGTGACGTAGCAAGTCAGTGGCAGAGCCAAGAATACAATACCAGATTCCTTACTCTACACCTAGCACTCTTATCACTGGGACACTGGCTTAAGATAATAAGAGGCTCCAACGTGTTAGGAATTAAAACATCCCATCAATTCTACTTGTGAGCAGGGTTTGGAGTATACATTTCAGTGCAAGGTTCACATCAACAACCCCTGCTCCTGCTGCACAGCTATTGCAGAGGTCATGATCACTTCTTTCCTCTCCTTTCATTCTTCAGCCTGATAATTATCTCTTCAGGTATTATTAAATATGGTTGTACTATACATTTCAAAATGTGGAAAATTCATGGCTTTTTCACTGGCACATTGTACAGTCAAACAAAAAAGATGTTTTCTCCATGTAACCTCTACTACTGTTATACAGCCAACCAATATCACTCAGTCTTCCTATCTCGTAAGGCAGAAGAATCACATAAGAAGAATTAGTACTAGTAATATATTAGTAGAAAGGGAGAAGAAGCAGCAGCAAATTGATTGAAAAGCCTACATCTCTCACCCTTTGTGAGAAGTGAGATGAAAAAATATGAGCAATAATGGATAACCGAACAGATGGGTTATTATCTTCATTGAAATACAACATTTCCTCAGGTGAATGGCTTTACTGGTTGATCAAGATTGGCATTTTGCCCTCAACAGTAGCCATTCATGAGTGCTCAATTTATTACCAAAAGAAAAGAAGATGTAATACACACAGCCATTGAGAATTCTCACTGGCATGTGATAATAATTCATCTCTCTGAGTCAAGGGAGGAACACACCCTTGAAATTTTTCCAGCACATTTTGTTTCAAAAATATGACCCTCCAAACCAATTTTAAGTCCAAGTTCAGATTAAAGTCATCAACAGACTCAGAAGTTGATATAAACAGGAGATTTTGATGCAAAAAAAGCACCAAAACCTAAGCAGGGCAGATGTAGGGAAAAGTATGGAAGGTCTTGGTCCTGAGCTAGTAATCCAGAAGGAAGAAATGTATCCACAGAGTTTCCTAGGAGAATCCTCCAAAATAATTATATTTCCAATCAGCCTCAGTTCTCCTTCTTGACAGCATAGATGAGAGACAGGCAAAGACAACTTGTTGCTGGACAAGTTAACCACAAGCCAGCAGTGTGCCCTTGTGGCCAAGAAGCCAATGGTATCCTGGGATGCATTAGGAAAAGCGTGGCTGGTCAAGGGAAGTGATTCTGCATTGGTGAGGCCACATCTGGAGTCCAGTTCTGGACAAGGAGCTACAGGAGAGGGTACACCAGAAGGACACAAAGACGACTAAGGGACTGGAGTGTCTCCCCTACGAGGAGCAACGGAGAGATTTGGGCCTGTTTCGATGGGAGGACAGACAACTGAGAGGGGACATCAGGAATGTTTACAAATATCTTAAAGGGAGATGTCCAGCAGATGGGGTCAGACTCTTTTCAGTGATGCCCAGTGACAGGACAAGGAGCGATGGGCACAAACAGGGGTACAGGAAGTCCTATCTAAATATGAGAAAAAAGGTCTTTACTGTGTGGGTGACTGAGCACTGGGACAGGTAGCCCAAGGAGGCTGTGGAGTCTCCTTCTATGGACAAATTCAAATCCTGTCTGAGCACAATCCTGTGCAACACGCTACAGGTGAACCTGCTTTAGCAAGGGGGTGGAAGTGAATGATCTCCAGAGGTCACTTCCAACCCTGACTATCCTGTGATTATGTGAAGGTCAGGCTGTAGGAAATGAAGGCCAGAAAAGAAAAACTATTTTAATTAAAAAAAA
>VWZT01009513.1:410208-429888 GCA_013397055.1 Pachycephala philippinensis
AAAAAAAAGAGGCAGGATAGAGCAGGGAAGCAGTTGTGCTAGAAGCTATAGGGTTGGAAAGATATTACTGTATGTAAGCAAGGGGTTTTTTCCCATAATCCTTCTGGGTTTAAGCTTCAAATCCCCCATCAGATATATGCAAATCCTGGAAACCTGGGTTTGTAAAATTCTATGGATATGATGAATGCCCATCTGCTTTCTCTAGTCCCTGTATGCAGAACTCGGATCTACTCCAGCCGAGCCTGGAGCCTGATCTCACAGTGAGAGGCTCCAGTTGAATCACCAGCTGCAGAGCACTGGCCTGTAGTCAATCCCAGCCTGCAGTTCCACTGGACTATTTTTCAGGACCCTTTAGCGATGCTCTCTTCTACCTCACTGATAACTGTGCTATGACAAATTGCCTCAAGGCTATGGGCAATGGGGCTGCATTGAGCTTTTGGTTACTTCCAGCATCAAACCAACAGGAATCACAGTTTGGTGAGCTGCATCATCTATATAACAGCACAGCAAGATCAAACAAAGTTTTGAGTGCTAACAGTGAGTTCAAAAATTTGACTACCCACTGTGTGACAAAGGAGCTGAGACTCCTGCCTAGTTCCTTATACTTTAAAGTCTTCCTGGATATTCTTCTCCATCTCAAAAAGAGTCTTCAGTTCCTGCTGGATTCTGAACAAATACAGCCTCCCTTTTAGATCAAAAATAAAGCAAAAAGAATTATAATTTAGAACAGACACGCCTCTTCCCCCAATCCTTTGACTGAGAAAGGAGAGAGCAGCAGACATACACCAGTGCCAGACATACAGGAATGTGATCCATATGGGGATAGATCCCAGGGACTGGAATGGAGAGGAAATGTAATGTGAGCCAAACCCTCAGCCAAGGAAGTGCTACCTACATCTGTATCATTCTTATGAGGGAAATGCAGCCTAAGAGAGTATTTTCCATACAGCAGATGGAATGATTGTTATGGAAGATACTGTGTTTTAGGGGAAGACATTACTAAAAGAAGCCATCACACATCTTCAGTTCCCTTTCCATCACAGCTTTTGTTGCTAAAGGTTACCAGATGAATTTGAAGTAGCACCAAGCAGGATCACTAAATACACAACCAAAATTAATTCCACCTTTTTGAGTGGAAAAAAAAAAAAAAGATTCAAAATTAGAATTGCAGGTATGGCAGATGTGATCACATCAATCAACAGGTAGTCCGTCACACCGAGAAGGTTTTCAAAGACTTAAACTGATGTTGGTATTATCCAGACAGCTCTGATTACAGATCTTGTAAGCAGTATGAAGTAGACCACCGTATCAGTGCAAATATCTGAATTCTAGTTCAGTTTCCCAATGAAGTTGATCTCATTCTAGACTGGGGATTTTCACATGGGAAAAAGGGAAGATAGATGTTCCCGGGCTGGTAACTTTCATTGATTGTTTCCATTTGTCAGTGTGAAAATCAGTCAAACAGCAACAAAAGATTTCCTTTTCATGGTTTTCCTGCAGCTGAAAAATTACTCCTCCTTCCAAGCAGGATGTCCCACAGATTAAAAAACAGTATAAAGTTTCCCTCAGTCACAGATAACATTTATATTGCTAACTCTCAGAGCAGAGAGCCCAGCTGCTTTCTGACCCATTGAGGACCACTGAACAGGGGTACTCACGTCATGATTAGGGTTAGGCCATATGCTGGTTATCAGTGAGGTCATGAAGAGGAAGAGAGAAAGATGCTGAAGTCAAGCTCTCAGAGGTGAGAGAATCCTGAATGGTGATTTCATTTGCAGGCTCACATTTGGCCCTCTCCTGTATCAGTCTCATGGCTGAGTCCCAGATCCAAAGTCCTTCCTCTGCTCTGCTGTTGGACTCCCTGCTCAACCTACACCAGATTTCTGCCCCACCTGCACTTAGATCAGAGAGCTGCCCCACAGCAGCCTGTCTGAGAGTCACAGAGAGCTCACAGGTGGAATCACACTGCATAGCTGTGACTGGAGCACGTTTTATGAGAACAGCAAGTACGTGAGCAATCGGTCACTTGAAAGAAATACAAGCCAATGGAGAATGCTCAGAGAGATTCAGAATTGCAGTTTAAAGCCATAATTACTTGTGCCCTGGGCATGGAAAATGAATTATTGCCTTCCTCTTGCAGCAGTCTTTTATACATATTAGAAGATCAAACAGCCACACATTAATTTTTTTTTTTTCTCACAACCCATTTTTCGCCAGGCTTTTGATTATCCTCATTGCTTTTCAATTACATTCACATATTTCCTTGCAAACATAGAATTTACACTAATAATAAGCAGAATATGGGATGACCAAACACTCCAAACTGAAGAAAGAGGACAGCTCTCAAAAAAGACTGAATTTGCTACTTAGTCTACAGACTTTAAGGGTGGGAACTGTTTCTGCTGTCAATAGATATAACAATACACAACAAATCTCTCTGGACTCTTTTCTTGAACTATTCCATAAAATAATTCATCTGAAGGAGAGAGAGTCACATGAGAACTCTCTAAATAAGAAAAAATCTTTGAGATATTATACTTAGAGCCATAGAGAGAGAATAGAATAGAATAGAATAGAATAGAATAGAATAGAATAGAATAGAATAGAATAGAATAGAATAGAATAGAATAGAATAGAATAGATTATTTCAGTTGGAAGGGGCCTCAGAATACAATAGAATATTTCATTTGGAAACTACAATAATCATCTAGTCCAACTCTTTAACCAATCACAGCTGATGAAAAGTTAAAGTAAATTATTAAGGGCATTGTCCAAACACCTCTTAAATACTGCCAGACTTAAGGCTCCAAACCCCTGAATTATGGGACCAAAGGTGCCCACACTTTAGACAGATGATATAAGATCTGTCTGCAAGAAGATACAACCCCCTAAAGCACTTGATGTCTTCACAGCCCTGTGTGGGCTCACCACTCTGGAAATGAGTCCATTGCCTGAATCCAAAGTGGCACATGCCTGGCATACAGATGTCCCTGAAGATACATTTAAATCCTATCTTTAACTTATAAAAGCTGTTACCACCTCCACTATTCTAAACCTTTCCCCACAAGGCACTCACTGGCTCTCAGGCAAGATGAGTGAAACCAGATGTATGGTTTGCCCTGCATACTAACACTGCTTCTGAGACAAAAACACTGCAAGCGCTATCAAAACAAACACCTCTGAGCACCTCTCCTGCCGTGTGTTGTCTGTCCTACAAGCTTCTTTGTATTTTCAGGGAGCTGGAGAAGTCAGGGAAGCACTGTGTTTCCTCCCCAGTGCTTCCCTCCTCTCTTTAGATTTAATAATAATAGTAATTCACTGTGAGCATGTACAAGCACACAGGTTAAAAAACCTCTGAACATTAATCTCTGCAGAGAAGTAAATTTTCCGGATGATATTATAAACTGAACTATATTCTTTATTCTTATTAAGTTACAAATCTTCTACATACTCCTTTTCTACTCTCCAACCTCCTTTGTGCTGCCCCTACACCAGAATGACACCAGAAGTGAAGGGAGGGGAAGAACACAATCAAATTTTTTAAATGAACTCAGAAAGTACATTGCATTTCTGCAAAGTACATTTTGCAGAGAGCACTGAAAGCAATTTGAAGCACAGGCTAAAAAAAATCCTCCTAAATCATGACAATGAAATGCAAATATTCATCACTGGGAGATTATATACATGACATGCCAAAAATGAGCTGAAAAATTATGTTCAGAAGCAGCCTCACAATAACTCTGACCTTTCCTCTGTTACTGCATTAGATAATTATCAGGCCAGGAAAACCATCAAGTAACACACAAAGGAGGCAGTGCAATGCTCACAGCTCTTTTCTTCTTACTTCATTGGGTTGTCTGAATTCAGCCAGTTATTATTCAGCAAACAGAAGTCACCAGCTAAAGGCTAAAGGATAATATTCTGCTTGTCTATAGTCCACAACAAGTGAAAATATCAGCATAAAGAAAACACATCTTTACTATGAAACTGATTAGCAGTTCTTAATAGAACTGGAAATGTATTGAAGACACAGTACACATATCCTGTATTGCAGTTAGCATGTCATGCAGATTGTTGTGGAAACACATTGCCATTCGCATGAAAACTCTTAGAAAATCCAAGGGATCGCTTGCAAAAAGCAACAACAGTTAAATCCTTACATCTCAATAGCTGAATTAAGTATGAATCCCCCAAGACAACCCTTTGACATCAAAGAAAGTATGCACACCTGTAAAAGGGAGAGAGGCACAGAGATTTACTTTTGGTAAGAGAGAGTGAGGTAAGGAGATTTACTTTTGTTTGAGGCCCCCAAGTACCAGGACAAGAAGTTCTGATACCTTGTGACTAGCAAAGCAAAATGTGACACTTTGAGGATGCTTTGGGGGAAGAAAGGCAAGTACTAAATATAAGGCAAATAGTTACTGTTTGATTAATACAGCAATAGCTCAGGCCCTGAAATAAAACCGAGCTGTCACATGCTCATTTTGTGGAGAAAAACTGAGTCAATAATAGCTCCAGGGGGCTGGAGAGTTCAGTGAGGAGTAAGACACTAGGACAGACTGACCCAGAGGGCTGTCTGGCAATGAACCCACAGGGTCAGCTCAGATTTGATGGTCAGCAGGAGGGTGAGTAGGACATGATGTTTCTCTTCACAAAGAGTATGTGAAAAAGGTTAGTACTGGGCACTGTTTTAACAGAGGGAGAGCTAACAGGTGTGGATTTGACATTTCTGAGTATAAAGCCAGGAAGAGAAGATTTCTTTGGGAGAGCCAGTGGGAATTTCAGGCAGTGAGAGCTAAACGTTTCACAAGCCCATCGGGCAAATATTTGAAAGAAAAATGACACAATAAATGTAGCATTTTATAGCCTCAGCTAATGAGCAGGCTTCAGTACCTACAGCTCTAACATAATTGAAAAGCAGAGCATTACTTAACCTATTTCTCATCAATGTAGGTGTTTCATCCTCAAGTTTAATCTCCTTCCCTCACTTTTTCCACTTGTGATCTGCCAAGAGTATTTCCCGCTTTGCAGGCTGCTGAATTCTGTCTTCTGTAAAAAGCAGGACTATTAAATGGAATAAATCTCTCTGGGATTTACTTCTGTTCTTTGTTTTGATGGGTAAACATCAAGTCCCACTGACTTTTTCCCCTCTCTTCTGTGGTGATATTAAACACACGTACTGCTTTTACAAGATCTATCAAAAGTAAAAAGAAATATTTTCGTACAGCTTTTGCAGTAGTCCTATTTAGAATAAAAATAGATAAATAGGCAGAATAGACAAGCTAAAGAAGACAAAAGTGCAAGGCATCAGTCTGATGAAATATAGTTGCTACACCTTGACAAGGACTGAGGTGCTGTTCATCCCAAATCTCTTCCTCAAATCCACGAGTTGTGGATGCTCAACCTATACATTTAATTAATCCTATAAATAGCTCTTGAATCAAATTTGACCAAGTTTTTCAAAGCTCTCAGGATTTTCCTATCACTTTGATATTACAGAGCAGAACATAACTGATGTTCAGTTCCTATGAAAGGGAGGTCAAAAACACTCTTGATGTGTAAATCCTGAAAATGAAGAACCCTTCATTAGAGAACCAGGCCTTACCTCTTCAGTTATGACTGTTCTAGAACCACTAGAGCCTTGCTCATCCCTTCCTTAGCCCTTTTCTGGAAGGACATCTCCAGCCAAACCAGAAAACCTAATCTTAACATTCCCAGCATTGACAGGGATGGAAAAAAAATTTAGGAAAACACTACATTTTTTTCTTGATAAAAACCTTTTGTTTCTGCCCTCAGATTAAGGATATGAAAAAAGAAGAGAAACCTGATTCTTCAGGTCACCCTTACAGTCCTGATTAAATAATAGGCTCAAAGGTTCAATAGCAAAAGGATAAGAAGGATAGAGAAGGTGGACATTATTTTTCTCTCTCTGTGCTGAGTCACATGCTCTGCCATGTAGAGCAAGTGAGATTGTTTCACTTTGGAGTGGGTGGGTTGTTTCTGTAGTTTGGAATGAAGCATAACAAAGAATTTAGTGCATATCAAACTTGTAATCCCAGTACTCTGTATGAAAGAGGCCCAGCTCACCACACCCATTGCTGGTACACAGCCACACCACAGAGATAACAATGAAGAAGATTTTGTACCCATGATCAAGAATCAGAGTAGGTAAACAGAGCACAGTGAGCATTATTACAGGTTACAGGGCTCAGAGCCTTAGCATTGCAAAGTCTGGCACTGCCTAATCAAGTCCTACAAATAATGAGGACTTACCCAATGCCAAATCTGACAGACAGTTACTGAGGAGGTACCTTGCATCCTAACACCTCTGTGTACCTTTGGCTGGTACATAGGCCAGTGAGAGAAATCTCCCACTCAGTGGCCTACAGCATCCTGGGTTTCCCTCAGAGGCTTCCTGTCCAAGGAAGGCTGGCTTCTGGCCAGTTTATGAACACGGATGACCTGAGGGTACCCAAGAGATGGTGCTCTAGGCATATTCTGAGATAGTCAAAGGCACCTGCTTTCCCCCTGGGATGACTCACCAGCTGTCACAGGAGGAACTGTGGTTGTGCTGCACTATACGAGGAAAGCCATTCTATCACTGTCTAAGGAAAAATGGCACTCGCTGTGAAATATACATTGTTATTTTGGGAGGGTGTGTTTGGTGACTAATGCCCAAAGAACCCAGCCATTTCACTGAGCAAAGCACACTCCAGAAAGCATACTGCCCCAAAGACCCCATTCCTACAAAAGCTGAGACTAGGAGCAGGAAATACAGTCACATCTGCAGAAATTAAGCAAGAGGAATTTACTTAAGTGTTGTGCAGAAAGCCTGAGGCCAAGACCAGCTGCTTTGAGACCTGTCAGTCCAACAGCTAAGACACAAGATGCTGCTTCCTTTGCAAGCCCAGACCTGACAAACCTTTAGCTTGATTTTGAGCCTTTCATTTCACTTCACTTTCCCTGCCAAAAGTAGTATTGATTCTCCCAGGAGGAGGAAAATATTTCTTTGCCTCTCTGAGGTGCCATGGCAATTAGGATGGGTATAACTTTTTAGGAAGCTACAGAAATGGAAGGCACTTAGAAGTTCAAAGCAATATTATTATATAGCTCAGAAAATGACACAATATGCTGACAGAAATTATGCAGTATACTGCTTAATAAACTTACAGCCAGCATAGTAAAAATTCTGTCAGTAATAAACTCCTTTCCCAGTTGACTGCAGGCTTGTGTTGCCAAAAATTATCACCTCCTTGCAAGTCCTATAGCACTCCACCTTCATACTCAGTAAAATGGTACCCCAATGACATTGGCAGCCATATTATTTATTATCTACAGTAATGAAAAATACAAATAATTGACCTTGGAATTCTTGGGCTTACTCCTAAATTGACCCATTAAAAAAGTAATAATATTTTATGCACACTTAGGTGAAGGTGTTTCCATCTAAGTGAGTATGCCATCAAGATGTGGATCTGCCTGTATTTAATATCTTGGAAGTAACCTTTATTCCCCTTTACATTTCTCTTCCTTGCTGCCCCAGATATAACTTATACTACCTTTTATTGCAGAATCACCTGGGCAATCTGTTCTCGTGTCCCTGCCTGGCCTAAAAATAACCAACACACATCCATAAGGCTTAAAAACAATACCAAACAACAATAAAGCATTAGCTGATATTTGTTCTACTTTTAGCATGATGTCAGCTTTTCCTGTTATTTTAAAAGGTAGTCATGAATGAAGTATTTGTGTACATGGGTGATTTGGGAGAAAAAACATGCCACCACGTGCCAGTGGCTAGTAGTATCCAAGGGACCATTTTGAAAGGCCTCTGATTTACTTCCTGTTAGTCATGAATGATCTGGACATCGATTATCTGATCAAAAATATCATCTTGTCCACTTGACTGTCAGCACTTTCTAAAGGGAGAACACAATCTGAGAGTAATTTGTAAATAACAGAGCGAAAGCTGTTCACATAAACAGATCGATGGACAAATGCATAAAGAGAACGGGGCCTCCTGACAGATTACTCATAAAAACAAGTTATTAGAATTCATTAAATAAGCATTACCAGTTTACCAGCTTTAACTATCACACCACAGCAGATGACGGATTTCAGAAGACATGGCTCAGTAGTCTGAGCACAAAGTATTTGAAATACTCGAATGCCCATGAACTACTGGTTTGAATCCAGGCATAAGGCATAACATTTTGTCCCTTTATGGATGATAGGCTACATATTGGGTGTTTACTGAATGCAGATAAGACTTAGAAAGCAGTCTCCCCTGCTGGGATAATAACAATCACATATTAGCTTTTCATTAAAGGAAAAGAATTAGTCAACAGTGTCCTTGGCCAATCTTCTCAAGTCCAGCACGAGCATGCTATGTGCGACTCACATCTTTCTGTTCATTGCAAAGCTTTGGAGAGTGGCTTTTTATTTTACACAAACCACACATTTCTATTTTTGTGTAGTCCCTTGCCTTGCCACACTCCTCTGAAAGCTTAGTGCAGACCATAGAAGCTACAGGTTCTGACTTTCCATTCCTAACATCACTAATGGAGACAGAATTAATTTGCTATTGCCATCCAAATCACAAGCTGAGTCACAAGCCAAATTCAGCTGAATTCTAAAATATATCCCACAGTCAAAACAAGGGACACTCAGAAATTGTGGGGTGGAGTAGAGTGGGAGGGAGAGAGGGGAGCCCCTAGGACCCTCTGCCACCATGGCTGGATTCTCTAGTCTCTACAAATAACTTCTATGTCAAAGGCTGTTGATGCTGTGTGACTTTCAGAGAGACTACAGCACGGTATGACAACAGAGTGTTTATCACATCTATGGGTGGGACATCCAGATTTAAGAGTAAGCTGCTGTCTGCACCATCTGATTTAAACTCAGTGGGGCAGGCAGTGCTGACCCCATCTGTAACTAGCCAAAGCTGAGTGCCAGAATATGCCTGGTCAAACTGTGTACGTGGGGACTGCAATTCATCACAGGGAACCAACCGTGCAGCCAGGAAGATGCTCCAATGCTAGAGCCATAAATCTTTACCTGAATCCTACCAAAAGGTTTAAGCACCATCCTGATGAGATTCTCCTTTTTGCCTTTGTTATGAGAGAGCACTCATGACTGGGAACTGATGCAGAGCGAAATTATTGTGTGAAATGCACAAATTCTAAGACCAGGCCTCTTCCTTCTTGCACTAAAATTTGCTTATGAATCCTTTGAAAAAACACACAAAAAAAAAAAATAAAGGAGAGCTGAGCAAGTAATTTGGCAACAGATATGATCAAGAGAGAAGTGCTTTTCCAAAACAGTACTGTCTCAAGAACAACACAGATTCACTGCAGTCTGAGAAACATCTAAACTCTTTTGATATCTGTGCAGTGCTGTTATCCTGTGATATGTCTTCTAAGGACGTGATGACCAAATGCCACAAGAGCTTCTCAGAAATGTAGCATAGACCTAATAAATACATAAATAATCCAACATTTCTTTGACATTTATTGACTTCCCAGGAGCTCATGGAATATGAAAGACTGGAATTTTAAGCAGTGTTGCCTTGTGTAGTTGGAGGGCAAAAGATGGAAGGACTTTGTTTACCTGTAGTCTGAGATGCAAAGAGAATGAGAAGCTGAAAGTGGAGGAGAAGAAGGAGCCACTGAGCTTGTTCTGAAGCCAGAGATAACACAGGTTTATATCTCTGACACAGAATGCAGAGAGCCCATAAATTAAATCTCATCTGTCAGAGTAAGTGAGGGTT
Source organism: Pachycephala philippinensis (assembly GCA_013397055.1). Lineage (NCBI taxonomy): Eukaryota > Metazoa > Chordata > Aves > Passeriformes > Pachycephala > Pachycephala philippinensis. The sequence continues at coordinate 419,978 of VWZT01009513.1, forward strand.
GGTGTTTAATATTTGTATTCCATAAACGAAGAATTTAAGGTTGAGCACAGTTCAAGATGCTTTCTCGTGTCAGAGCACCTGAGACTTCACCCTTGTCCAGTCTGTTGAGATATGGATGCTGCTACAATCATTCAGTGCAGAACTAGGAAAAAGAGTTTTTACCCCCTACTATTCAACCTCCCTCCCCACCTCCTCATCCATATCAGACAGTGGTAAATGGAAAACATATTTTGCCATTATTCAGATATTTAGTCTTTCTACAAGATGCTTCTCCCAATTGAGGTTTATGAAGATAGTTTGGAAATGAAAGAATGCACTGAGGAGGATTTTATGAAGCAAAACTAGCTTTATTGGTGATAGCCGATCCAATATTGTGCTGTTTGCTTAAAATGTATTGTTGCTGTAAGCAACACACTGAATTGCAAAACTATAACTGCAAATAGTTTATATGTCTGTGTGTGTACACATCAGCAACAGAGCAGAATGCAAAGACGTTGGAATAGCTCAAACTAATTCAGCTATCATGCTTGCAGAGCTTGATTTACTGTTTTTAATAGGGTGTCTTCTCTGTGCTGGAGCTGTCTTAAGCGTCATTAAAATACTAAAATTTGTTGCCAGCTAAGAACATACATATGTTTTTACAGCAGCTCATCTCAAATATCATAACTCATCTGACAACAATTGTAAACCAGCATAAGATGAGGCTGAGTCCTGAATGAAGCCTCATGTATCCCCCCTCCAAAATAGCAATCAAGCTCAACATTAAGGAAAAACAGACTGTCAGTTTAATTTCCAGGACTAAAGCACAGAGAGCAAGGGTCCAGATCCAGACCCACCGACTCGATTGCCAGGCTGTGTGTTGCTCTGGTGTGAGCTCTTGCCTCTATCTGAAAAATCCTGGTCTGCTCTGGAATGGTAATATATCCTTTTAAAATCAGCACTATGAAGGGCTGCCCATGTCTATCATGAAATAAGCATAGGAAGTCAAGCTTGAAGTCACTTGTTTTGGTGCTTTTGGTTGAACCTAAGATAGGGAGATGTGCCAGATTCACCCAGTGGATTCAAGAAAGAATCACACTGAAAAGGTTTCCTCTTTTTGAGATCTTATGCTCCTCAAGCATAAGAAAATCCAGGAATATTATTAGACCTTTCATCTCACTTTTGCACTTTTTTTTGTGAACATAATGAATCTAGTGTGGCTTCTCAGTCTGAATTCTTCACCAAGTGAGCTGTAAGGACAGATCACACAAATGAAGCCTGAGCAGAAATCACGGAACTGATCTGCAGAAGGGCTCACTACCCTCAGCTCCTGCTGAAGGTCACCCCTGTCTTCGCTCCCTTGGGGAGTTAGCTCCTTTCCCTCACTTAAAACATCCTACAGCTAGCAGAGGGTTGCTCCTCAGCCAGCTATTCCCAGGAACCCCGCCTCACTCCCTTGGCCCAGGGGCCGACACGGGCCCTGCTCTCAGTGTGGAGTTTTTCACATTACAGCCCTCAGAAGCCTGTGCTCTGCCAAGCTCACGTATGGCTCTCTGAGGCACGGGATTGTAGCCTGTTCTCTTACGAGAACTCCTCCTCCTCAGCTTCACTGCTGTGTGCTCTGTATTCCAGCACAGGGCAGCCCAAGCGCCCAGCAGCGCTGCAGCACCGTGCCCAAGCAGCTGGTTTGTCATCACTGATGGGGAAACCAGCAACAGGAGCTCTCACCAGCGGCTGGCAGGAGCAGATTAACAGCAGCATCTCACCTGGGCTCTTCCTTCTCTCTCAGGAGCTAAAGGCTCCGTCTTAAAAAATACTCTCACTAAATAATGCAGAAGGAGCTTTTCAAAATTACTCAAAATATTGCTAACAGACTGCCAAGCTGCATGCCTGCACTGGTTATACAAAGCACAGTCATCCTGGCATTATCCTGCTGGCTGAGACAGGGCCATATTACTCACCTGCTCCAAAGATACCTGCAAATAACCACTGTCCTCCACAGGCCACATGATATCTTGGGATCTCTCTTCCAGTGCAGTTTATATCCTTCGCTTATCCAAGCACGTTTTTGGTAAGCAATTTGCCTTCAAAGCACTGTGGGTGAAAGGGAAAACCTGTCAGAATTCAGTAACCACATTTCTGTCTCGCTTTTGCACAAGAGACTAAAGTTATAGCAAGAAAAGGCAAAATGAAAACCTGAGATGTTCCTGAAGACTTTCTGTCAGAGCAAACAAGGAAAAGAACCATGACCCAGAAGCACAGAGCACCTAAAGGCCTGTAAAAATAACCAGCAGAGGAATTTCATAAAGAAAACAGACAAAAAAAAAATACACAGACAGTATTAAGCTTATAAACCAATAATAAAATTTCTGAGTCTAGTTTGTAAAAAAAGACATTACCTCTCATTAGACAGAGGGGCATGACACTCCCACAGAAAACATTATCTTCTTCCCCACAGAAATTCACATGAAATGCTGGTCTTAAGAGCCACATGAGACAAATAAGCACCAAGTTCCTTGCCTTGTGCATTCTCTCCACCACACCAATGGTATATCCACCTTTAAAGAAGCAAACCTCATGGATGCCTTACATAAAAGCAGGACTTAAGAACAGCCCCCACTTCAGTGTCACACGTCCTCTAGGTATTGCAATAATCTCTGTCAAAATCAAAAACATTTCTCACTTTGCTTTCCAGAAGACAAGGCATAGTGATACTTTTTCATGTCAGGATCTTGTATCTGTTCTTATTTACACAAAGACCTGTGTCCCAGCCCCTACATACATCCAGGTACGCCCTTTCTAGATAATGCAAAAGGTACAGAAAGAAAACCAGGGAACCCATAACTAATGATTTCCTTGAGCTGGGTTTTGCCAGAGAGGCTGAGCTGAGATAGCCCATACTGATGTGCAGAGTTGAGCTGCCTGACCGTGGGGGTCTGTGAGGGACAGGGAAGGACATCACCTCAGGAAGCCCAGGGCTTAATCCAGAGTGAAAGCAAATAGCTGGCTATTAACCTACAGCACATAAAGCTTTTGAAAACCTGGCATGAGGGAGTGAATTGCTTTCCCGGTAATCACTGCTCATTTACCTCTCCCATATTTCTGATTATGCTGTTCTGAGACACTTGATAATGGCCAAACCCATCCTCCCTCTCTGCTTTCACACTGTTCACCTCTTTCTTTTTTTAAGTTTCTTGATCACCCCAAAGTCAGCCAGTTCCAGTTTCAGACGTGTTCTTTGTGTCCCCCCTTCACACGTTCACAGGGCTGCTGCCTTTCCTTGTCTCCAGACCCCTCTGAGCAAAGAACTGCCTTGCTCAAATGTAAGCTGGATGACAATTCCTCTGTCAGTGCAAATATGCTGCTTCTTTCTCACAGCGTCTCCGTCCCTTGCAGCTGCCCAAGCTATCAATTTCATATTTTAAAATTTAAGCAGAAAACATGAGCCCCACACCTCAGAAAACCTCAAACTGCCGGGAAATAACCATCTTGCAGCTGCACACTGTAAAAAGCTCCTGCACAGCATTCTCATTTGCTCGAGTCTGGGGTTTCACCCTGTGATCCCACCTGTGCATGTGCACAGCTCTCCCAGACCGTCTCAGAGCACACACAGCTGCACACAGCGAGACCTTCTGATAGTGGGGCTGTGGCATGTCAAAAGCTTTTAGGGTATAGGCTGTAGCAGTGAAGAGCAAACTCATTGTACTCTAAAAATAATCACTGCAGATCCTTTCTTAGCTTGAACACATGAGTTAAAAATTACCAAGACTCACACAAAAGCTGTGCCACTGGCAGCAATTGGAAATTGGCTTTTTCTTCATTTAATGGCTTTGTTCCAGACAAACCACTGCAGGTAATAGATGCTTTACAAAGCATTTGGGTTTTTATAGGTTAATCTGCTTTAAGGACATGCAAAATTATTAAAGGAGGAATTAGTATTCCTTGCAAGGGAAGCCTTGAGTTTTGTGCGCAGAAGGCCGCCCATAGTCTCAACCTTATCTTTCCTCTCAAGTAAAGCTGCCTTCATTCCTTGTTTTTCATGGCTCAGAGAAGCTGGTCCCAAAGCCAGCAAGATAGCTATTTTCTTAGCTGTGCTTCCACTGCCATCTAGTGCCTCCAACACAGACTGAAAGGGCCTCTTTTGCTTTACGAACTTGTCACAAAAGATAAAAAGTCCTAAGGTTCATGTCAAACCTCAATTTTTCATTCGGAAACCAATCTTTGCGATACCACTATAGATTTTTTTTTTTTCTGAGAACAGATCAGACTTGCTGTAATGAGGTGGGGTTTTTTTGCAGCCTGAAGTATGAGCTACCCCTCCTGACTGTCTGGGCTGAGTGGTGATTTCAAATACCATGTCAGTCACACTCAGTGAACTGGAATAGCATTGCTGTTTATCTGGTTTTGGTTAGGACTGAGAGACTTTTCACAGGGAATGGGGTCTCCAGAGGAAAAGAAGTAGCTATAGTCACACAATAATGTGCACAGTGTTCATTAGCTTCAGGAAAACAACACTGAGGAAAGGTGACTGCAGATAGAAAAGTGGACTTGGCCTTGTTTTCCTCCCATCCCATTCTGCTCTTTCGCTAGGTACAAATTACATCATTTTTTTCAGTGAAAAAAAATGAGAGAGCCTGGACATGACAGCATATTATGGACTCAGGCTTTTACAGATGCATTAACATTCCTCCTACTTTGTAAAGTCATGTTAAATACGCAGGGCCTGATCCAACTCTGAGAAGATGCTATGTAAGCTTTACATCATTCCACTCTGTTTCTATACCAAACAAAGCCACTTCCAACCTATCCTACTCATCTCCATTCTACTGGCTCCACTAGAAAGGCAACTTTGTGAGGCACAGAAGATTTCCAGAAGATTTCCTTGCGGGTAGTGGGTAGCTGTTAGTGATGTTCTTGTTTCAGCTCCCTGACTTCACCACTTTTGCCTGTTTTTTCTCTAATGTGAGACTGTTGGACTGTGAAACCACAGGATTCCAATGCACACAGAATCAATGGAGTCCTTTCCAAAACTTTGCAAAGAGACCCCCACTCATAGTGTGACTATCATTAGAGGTAGAGCATTACCACTGTTCCATGCAGACACGAAGAATAAAAGAGGCAGCATGTTCAGTGGCAGATTCAAATGAAAATAAAGTCATCCCTTCCAGTTCCCCACCACCTCTAACACAGAGCTGAGGCACATGCAGTGGCTTGTTCTCAGGGCAGTCATTTTCTCACCATTTCAACAGGAGGTGACACTGAGCTTTTAATCAGTGTTGTTCTCACTAATGCTTTCAGTCCTTGCAGGAAGGAAGTTAAAGCAGCAGCTCTGTTTCAGGTCTACTAAGCAAGAGTGCTCAGAGCCATGATATCCCTGTGTTGTGTGTTTCCTCATGAGGACACTGAGGCATGAATTGAACCCAGGAACAACATTAGGATGCACTCCTGACCTCCATCCACCACTCATTTAAAGCTCTGCTAAGTGTAGTGAATTTAAAAGTTATAAAAAAGTCCAGGACTATACACAGTGCTCCATAATCACTTAAAACCAAGAAGAGTACATTTTGAAAACTCAGTACAGGTTCATATGCAAATTCATTATATTCTGATTTCAAAGCACTGTCCCAACAGAGAGAAACCTAAACAGAGAATCTCTAGAGCATCAGAAAAATGCAGCATGCAACACACATTTCTCTCATCTGCAGTAGAGGACACTGCTACTGTCTTTGCATGGTGCTGAGGTCCTTGCAGATTAAAGCGAGATGTGGCCCACAATCTTTTGAAGTGGTAAAAATAGGGAGAAAAAGACATTTCATTTACACAATGCAAGGCTAAAAGATCACAGGGCAGAAAACACCACCACACTTAGAATCAGCATATTACTGTAGAGGAAACTAGCTACTTTTTCAGAGAAACTGCCTTCTGAAATGACTTAGTATGGATAACTACCCCCAGCGGAAGTCTTCAAAGGCATCTGAGGATGCAGTATATGCTCATCAGGGAGGCTGGTAAACACAGAATTATTGTAATCAGGTTTTGATTTAATAAAAGCAACTTAGCACCCTTTCTACATCAGGCTTCTTGAGGAAAAATTAAAAAAAAAAAAAAAAAAAAAAAAAAGAAGAAGAAACATGGTTCAAAGGAAAAGAAAGAAAATCCTCCAGACTATTATATTCCAGTGTCTGATTGTATAATAAAAGTGATTGAAAAGCTGCCTGGCTTCCAGGAGGCTGAGTTCTACAAAGACGGTACAGAAGATTGGCATCTATCATTCCCAATTCATCGTGTCACACAAGAAAAACACCCACCTTCAATCCCTAATTCTACCATTGAGGATTTTACCCAGGTAGCCACCCTCTATGGCACTGGAGAGTGTGTGGGGGAAAGGACAAATACAGGTAAGGTGACTTGTGGTTTGGGGGCTAAAACACCACAAGAAATTTTAGATGCCTACACGGCCCTTCTGATGCCTCCTTGCAGAGCCCAGTACAGATGGATTTTATTTATTATAAAAATCAAGTGAAGTGACAATACTCAGATTCAGCACAAGAAAAATATAATTAGCTGCAATACAGAGCTAAAAAGATTCATTTGTTCAAAAGATGAAGATTGTTGCATTTTCATGTGGCTAAGTATTTGATTGAGAAGGGTGACAGATGTCTCTAAGTATTCACCATTTTAAAAGTGCAAACAGGAAAGGAGAATGAAACCAAGGTATGTACTGAATGTATTTACATACAGGGAGGCTGGAATTTTTGTTGTGGAGATCTAATAGAACCAGTATTTAGAAAAAATATTTATATCTTCCTCACTATGGTATTTGAAATGAGTCTCTCACATGGAGTAAGACCGTAAGAGAAACTCCATTGGCTTGGGAAGTGGGTGTTCACAGGTGATACATCTGTATGAAAGCATTCATCTAATCAAAGTATTTTGTCTCTCAAGGTAGAATCACAGGTGTTTCATGAAGGACTCAATCCATCCAACAAGTTAATATTAGAGCTCAATAAATACAAGATACATTCTGCAGTATCAAGCTTGCTTTTATCGTGAATTGGGAAGGAAACTTGGATGATCTCTCTGCACCCCTTACACTGATCATAAACAGAAGCAATGATGCTGTTTGTTTCAAAATCCATAGCAAAGTAGCCACCTACAAATGAGAAGTGGAAGCTCTCCCACCCTTTTGTCTCAGCACTGAACTAAGGCAGGCCCTAAAAATGTACAATCTATCTAGCAAGGAGATGGGCTGGATGATCAACAGGGTATTCTCAGCCTCCTCCTTTTGGTACAGGCTTGCCCTGCTGCAGTGAGCATGTTTCGTGTAATGCTGGCAAAAATTTTATTTAGGACAAAGTATCAGCTGAGCAGCAAGAAAAAAAATGAAGTTGAACTATTAAACAGCCATCTTAGACTGAACAGGAAATAGGCAGCTCATGCCAGAGCCATTGTGCAGCCCAGTGAAGCTTTACAGACCTCTGCACCGAGACATTTGTGTGCACCTCCGTTCAGCACACAGCCTGCCTGATCTCCTGCCAGTGAACACTACCATTTATTGCTCCCACTACAAGAGCAATCACATCAGAAGGGAATATGGACATCCTTAACACAATTTGCTGTTAGCCATTGCCAGCTGCTCTTTCAAATGACTCTGTTAACACTATATAATCAAGCTAAGAGGCTACAGAGTCACTCCTGCGTGATCTCAGATTGGCCAATGTACATGAAGCTTCCCAAAACCTTGGAAGGGGGGGTGGCAGTAACAGAGAAATATTTGCTCTTTTCGCACAAGCTCTGCTGCTATGCTCACAGGGAAGGAATCTTCTGGAACCGGGAGCAGGACTGATTCACACATCACAGACATGCCTTTCAGCTGCATAACCTGTGCTCGTGTTTTCTAACCTTTTCTGATTCTAGCGTTACTGGGAAATACTAGTGTCTATAATTAGCGAAACAACATCTGCTTTTTAGCAACAATGAAATCTTTTATTCTCTATAGGCATTTTAACTGAATCATTGTTCATGGAAAAGAGTAAGGAAGATGGCTGTATTTTCCAGCAGAAACTGAACAAAGGAAGCCAAGCTAAACCCAGATGGTTCTTTGCTTTTCCCTGTACTATTTGGGAAAATGTGTGCAGTCTGGGGTTTTATTGTTGGTGATGAGGTTTTTGGTTTTTGGATAGTCATTTTGGTGTTACCTTCTCTGTCTTAGATCATGAAGGATCCCCAGACCATGGCTGCATAACATTAGACTAATAATACACACTAGGTTCAGTTTCTTCTTACATACCCTCAAGTTAATTCTGTACTGAGCCACACTCTACTACAGTACTGTCTTTGAAATGCATCTGTGAGCACAGTAAAACCAAAAATTACTGTTTTCCTGCCCTAAGTGAAGTTTAAACTCAGTCAGGTACACTTGATACCAGCAGAAAAGGCATTAAAAAAAATTTTAAAGTCAACACTCCAGCAAATACTTTTAGGATACTTTCATCTCTGCTTTCCAGAGACATGTCTAGGTTTAGCATGGGGTATACAAAAGTAAGAGTCAGGTTTAATGGACTCGTTGCAAAGTTACTGGGAGACCCTGACAAACCTGGTGTTGGGTTCTGTGTCTGTTTCTAACCTTATCCAAACGTAATTCCTTGAGAGGAAAAGCAGTTTCACAGTTGTTTGTCTTAGCCACTATGAAACAAGCAGAGAAGTATCCTGGCACACAGCAAAAGCTTGGCAACACTGCTGCAGCACATATTTTCCTTTGCTCAATTACTAGTGGGTGTTTTGGGCTTTTTTTAGAACACAAGTTCTAGAAACACAACCCTTATTGTTTCAGTGACACTTGGGCATAAATGGAAGGAACACAGCAAGAGGAACTTGCTCATGCTGACTTTTCCCTGCACACTACTTTCAGAATTCTAAAAAAGCTACCTGATGATTCCACTACCAGCCCAGGAAGTCTTCGAAATTAGAGAGTTTTTACAACCTGCCTGTCTGCCACTCTCAGCATGTGCTAGACTTGTATGAATGTAGTACTCACAAAGAGTTTAAAAATAAACAAAAAAAAAACAAACCCAAAATGCAAACAAAAACCTCCCACACAAACAAAAAATCAAAAACAAAAAGACCAAAACATCAAAGAGAGGATAATAAAGTCTCCAAGCACTTTTCCTCTTTGGCCATACTGCTGAAATCATCAAAGACAGCTATAATTATGATGGTTGATAATACCCACACCCCTCCAGAAAATGGACTCTGGATAGAAACTTCAGGTAAACCAATGAAAATTTATTAAGTGAAAACAGCTAACCTGCTGCTACAATGCAATAAAACTGATTCTATATGGAAAAAGCAAACCATTACCACTCCAAATCAAATCTGAAAGTAGAAATTTATTTTTGATACAGAGATACAAGGAGGCAGCTGCAAAAGGAACCATCATGGGTAGCTTAAAGTAAGTCTCCTGTCATTTTAAAGCAAAGGAGTCCCAGTGTTTTGCAGGAGTTTGAAAATCCCAAGAACTGCTCATGTCTAACTTCAAAGGTGGGCTGGCAGAGAAGGGAGAGAGTTGATTTTCATGCAGTGTTTGTGTAGGTGGTAGCACATACCTGGTTACTGAAAGGCAGTAATTCCAGGGTAAGTAGTACCTACTGGCATGATGGACTGGGAAACATAACTGGCTCTATGGAATTTCTCCCTTCCTTGAAAAATCAAACCCTAAAGTTTAGCTTAAAAATAATAATAATAATAATGTGTTTGAAGCTAGATTCAAAAGGGTATTTGAAATAAAGAAGCCTTTAAAAAGTACATCCTTACAAAACTGTCTGTCTCCACATCTGGAAACTCACTTTCAGCTACATCTCACAAGACCTTAGTACTCAGCAGTTTTGCATCACTGGTCCTCAAATACAATTTAATTCCCTTCACTAAATTAA
>VWZT01009513.1:429950-458895 GCA_013397055.1 Pachycephala philippinensis
AAACAAAAAAAAAAAAAAAACCCAGAAAGAAGGGAAATGTGTACTGAGCGCTATAAGAAAATCATTTTATCAATAGCACAAGTCCTAATGCATATGGATTATGAGATATTTTTAATAAGGACTGGTTGGCTATACTCTTCCACTCCAATTAAGTTAATGCTAAGCATATTTATCAGAAATCACAATGGAAAAATTGTCAGCTTTCTTACTGGAGAAAACCAAGACCCATTTACAGAAGCATTCTGCACAAATAAAGCATTTTTAAGTGTTTTATTTGTCCATTTGGAATGATTAGCATTTATAATCAACAACATAAATCCACCTCTCAGTGAAAAACCCAACAGCTTGTTATTGCCAAACATATTACAGTCTACTGAAGGGTGAAGAATTACAGACATATAAAGATGAATAACATTATGTCACCATTAAATCATTTACTCTGTTCATAACACTTTAATCCTCAAACATTGTAAATTAAGATTAGGAAAAAAAAATCAACATCTCCAGTGATAAAATACATTGTGTTTAGTACACAATATAACAGTACAGTTTATTACACTAGTGCATTAAAAGTTAAAAAAAATGGACAGCTCCTTTGGAATACACCATCATTGCTGATCTCTCTCTTACACAAACACTGCTTGCAGCCACAGAAGCCACCAGAAGTCTCCAAGAAGCATCCAACTACGAAAATTCACCACAGCTAAAATAAATTTATTCTGAGATTATTATACTCATATTACCTGAATATGAGGACCCAAAATTAGATTCCTTTGCATGTGGAGTGACCAGTGACATTCCTTAGGAAATCAAGCAAGTAACGAACAGATCTGCATCTATACTGGGAAATGACGTGGAAAAATGCTTTTCATTTTTCACCCACTTAAGTAAACAGTTACTTAACATTTGGAAGCCTTCTACTAGAGTTTTAAAGTTTAGTGGTTTAAACCATTTTTCAAGGTTACTGGCATGTGTGAAATTTCCAAGTATGAATAAGTAGTATCAATATAATACCTAAAAGACACATTTTTACTTACTAGAGATGGAATTTTAAAAACTCTTCTCCAAAAATTAAAATGGAAGATCAACTTTATAAAAATTTTCCAGGAATGATTTATATTACATTAACTTTATATCAGATGACAACTTCAAAGACTGAAGTTAACAATTACTGGAATCAGCCTTCAAAATAAAGGGGATCAGAAGAATAATCTCTATAAATCAAAAGTACACTGCAAGTATTTTTCTCCAGATGTTGCTTGCTACAAATGGCCTCATACAGCTGCTAGAGCCCTAACAAGTATGAGGAACAACTTGCTTGTCAATTAAATAGGATGTGAATGTAAAAAGTAGATGGACACAGGAGGCACATTACATTATGGGAATAGACATCATCTTCATTCAAACTGACCAATAACAAACAAGAAAAATTCTGGAGCCAATTGAACTGTAAATGTCTGTGAGGAAAAACCCATTCAGTACCTCATATTCTCAATTAATTACTTTTTTTATAACACAGTAACTTGGGAAAAAAAAATAAAATGAAGCGACAGCAAAACAGAATCCCTCCATTCCAGAAGTTCTGAAATATCCTCTGAACTTCACTCCATGACAGCTAGGAAAAGTTTAACAGCCACTCTTGTGTCATTACCACTGCTTGGCACACTAAACAATTCCTCCTGTGTCCACCTACTGTCATTTACCTTATGATCAGACTGCAAACTCTTAAGGGTAAAGACCAATTTTTTTAAAAATTTCTTTTATATCAGGAAGTGATAATATCCGCATCTCCTTTGTGCCACAGTAATATAATAAAATAAATATCATTGTTATGCTTTAATTATTTTCTATTCAAAGCTCTAAATCCACCAAAAGTGAGAGATGTTTGCCCAAGTTTCTAGGAACAAAAGGCCAGTTTCCACATGTGACCTGACATGAAAATATCCATGACGCAACGTTTTTACTCTTTGCACTATGCTAAAAACCCCACAGTATTATCATCAACAAACTGTAAGTTATGGTATCTTTTCATCCATTTCAATCCTTTCATTGGAAAGAGGAGGTAGATTAGAAGTAAGCCACATCCTGCACTCCCTAATCAGTCATAAGGCACATTTCCATTCCACTGAAAATGGGATATATTTTTGGGCTGGCAGTGAAAGTTGGAAGAAGTAATCAAATGCACTTGGAGTACTGTAATGTCTAGTCGCAGACTGTAGCAAAACACAGACGAAACATCTTTTTTTACTATAGGAAATCTCAGTACTTTATCCAAATGAAATTTGAGAATGATAGACCCACAAAAGTATGGGGCCCACTGGCTCATAAGGCTTACTGGCATTTAATTTTTTCTTTCACAGTGAAAGCAATGGACGTAATAGTGGAAGTGTTAAAAAATGCAGCTTAAGATGCATCTGTCTTCTGTTAACTTCTAAAGTTATCTTAGAAGTGAGCTGGTAAGTTAAGATGTTGTTATTAAAAGATATTTAAATCCAAGAATTTGTTTTCATATTTACCTTGAACTAAAATTTACCCCCAAAAACTGAAGGGCAAAAATCCCACAGCAGGGGATAAAGCTACAATCACATTGATATCTACACAAGTAAACTTTTAACAAATAATACGGACCGAATCCAGACTCTGCCAACAGATCAATCACAGTTTAGCACTCAGCTCTCCTCCAAGTTTGACTTGGCTCTTGCTCAAAGTAACATGAGAACCAGGTTCTCCAAATGCCAAAGCCACCTCAGGAAGCTTCAACGTGAAAGTTGTCAAACTGTGCAAACTCAAACGAGCGAGTTCCAAGTGCAGCCCAGCCGTTGTTCGGTTTAGAAACGACGACATTCTCCCAGAGTGGATAACCATTTAACAGTCCTGAGGCAGAATTGCCCTGTCAGAAAAAGGAAAATGTTAGCTTTGTAAAATCCAGGGTCTATGTAGACACTGAGCCTGCTCACATGGGAGACAAGACAAAGCAGAAAGATGTCAAGTCAACTTTCAACTACATTTCACACATTTTTTATGCCGAGATGCATCTAAATAGTGCATAGAATCCTCTGGTGTCTCTCACCTCTGTGAAACAGATCTAATACCTTTACAGGGAATACATAAAAGGCTCCTCTTCCCCAACTCACAGCTTTGCTAACTCAGTGTAGAACCTGAAAGGTAAACTAGGATTCAAGTTTCCCCACCTTTCAGACCAATTGCAGTTGCAAAGGTTATGTTAGACAAAGGGATTAAGCATTCAGAAGAGGAACTTAAAGCCTTTTAGGTACTTTCACCAATGCCACACCCATCAAAGCACACAGGGATATTTAAAGTACAGTTTGGGGCTACTTTCCTCACCAAGTCACTATGGTCAAAAATGCTGGAGTGGGAGGGAAGGAAAAAAATGTGGAGAGGCTTCTCATTAACTGCAGCCCCTTTATACAGTACCACAATGCCCGTGCTCTTTCACCACAGTAGAAAAGGAACTCAGCTTATCTGAGTTTCCCAGTCCTTTACTAGCTCCACATACAAGGCCTTAGCCTGCAAAGGGAGCTGGTGGGAGACAGATTTGTAACACAGGCTACTTTAGTAGTTCACTGACTGTCTTAAGAACAGGAAGTCAGGCCATCATCTTTCTTTCAGATTAAACAAGAGACTTGCCTCTCTGACCCTTCTACCTCCAGCTTTCAATTCAGCTTTCCAGTTATTTTATGTATCTTCTACAGTCTCTCAAGAGCTCTTTACAAATACAGGCAGCAGAACTTGGTATGGTATCTTAATACTGGTTTAAAATAACAGACATTATTTATGTTTTGGATAGGGTAACCTAATGCAAGTACACCACCAATAGCATAGCACAGTTTTGCCTAAATCATTTAGGACTGAAAGTTTCGTAACTGGCTTTCTAGCTTTTTGCCTGTGTCCTTACCTGAATGTTGAGAGTAAGTGTGTGCCATGCATTATCCCGGACACCAGAAAGTCCTTTCATTAATATTTCTTCCCCAGCTGCAAAACAGGCTTAAGTTAGTGAAGTGTTACTTCAGCCCTTTGCTGAAACAGATAAATACCAAGCCAGCAAAAAGATAATAATGTCTATTTTTCACAAGTGTTTAGGATTGACGTTTTACCAATTTCAGTTGCAGCATGGAAGGCTTCACATGCAAACCTGGATGCTGCATTATCAGTGCAGTTTTGCCAGAACTGTTTTCTCACTGAAATCTCCAATGCTCTTGGCAATTTGGCATGAGATCAGGATTCACTCTATGGAGAGTACAGGTTCACAAAGTGTGACAGTAGCTATCACTCTGCTTGTTCTATAGATCTTCTTGTTTCTGTATTGTTTGTAACTATTTTAAATCACAGGGTTTGAGTTGCCACACTATCATGTTGCTTAGTTCTACTCAAAAACTAAGCTAAGCAAAAATGGGGTGTGAATGACATCTGGAGGGAAGATGAAGACCTGAAAAAAATTAAGTGCTACAAGTCTTCAATTATTCAGTAGACAGTTTTTGCTGCAAGATAATTTAACATTCAGGCTCCCTTCTAGAAAAATAAAAAGATGACTGAAGATAGCTGTACAGAAAAAATTATCATATTGTGTAATACGAGTCTCAGCCTGAAATAATGGGGTGGTTAATCAAAATCCACTCATTTCATCTAGGAAAAATTATTTCTGACAGCCTGGGAAACTGATCAGGTAATGTTGCTAGGTCTTATTACAAATAAAAAAATGGAGTTGATCCTAAACACAAGTGTGTGTTTCCATACAACTGAAACTTAAGTTTTTATTGAGTTAGACATTGCAAAGTTTCCCTAGGGAGCACTGGTCTGTTAAGAGAAGCTATGTAAAACCTTCTTTATGCTACCCGTCCATGGTAAAAGTGGAAAGGAACATAGATACACACACAGAAAATATATTTTATCAGATATACTGTACATCTAGAAGCTACATGACTCATAAGAAACCACTGAAAATTTTAATTATACTCATGAAGTGATAGGAAATGCATTTAAACAACTAAATATGCCACTATTTCAAAGCAAATTGAAAATAACTTCTAGCTATTGATGAAGTACTATCATACACTCTTCCATGTGCCTGTCAAGTGCTCTACAGATGAATACACATGAATGTTAGCATCAGAAGTAGAACATGTGCTCACTCCACTGAGCTAGATTAACAGGAGGATGCATAATTTGAGGAAACAGAAGGCCACTTATCATCATCACTGAAGCCAGATGTAAGTACAGTGACTTGAATCGCTCTCTAAGAAAAGCCACTTCATGTCAATCAGGATTTTTTTTTAATGTGTAGTGTAAGAATACAGATCAAATCTTTCTGTAATTAATGTTGTATCACAGTATTTATGAAAAGCAAAACAGTTCATATTTGCTAGTGTAAAACAGATTCTGTCAGTGGAAAAACAAGAACTCCAGAAAGCTGAGCCTGAGAAATGGGCCAGCCAGTAGCCTTCAGATGCTTTCTCCACATAGGAAAAGTGGCCATCATTAGAACACAAGTTAAATTCATAGCAATGACAAATGAACTATAAAATCTGAATGTTACCCTTTTTTATCAAAGTTATCAAAATGACATGTCCATATGCCAGCATCCACTTTTGCAAAGAGCTGCTTACCTAGGTCGCTAGTCACTCTGTAGGTGCCATCTGCAAAAACCCAGAAGAAAACTCCTTTGGTACGTCGCACATATATCCCACCATTGTCAACTCTTCCTGCAATAAACACGCCCCCATCACGTGGTTTTTCTATGTAGATGTCACATGTGACTGTCATGTTTACCCTGTAAGAGAGGATTAGCGTTTCAACAAGGAAGGAATCCATTTTTTTGAGCACACAGTATATAGAAATTATTTGATTTTCCTGAGATGATACTCCCGCTCAACAGTAAAGCGCTGTGTTACGCATGCAATGAGAGCTGTAAAGGCAAATAAAGCAAAGCAATACCAGAACCATCAAATAGTACCTAGAAAATTTACACCACTTCCTCCTCCCCAAAGCTGCACTACAAGGCTCTTAACCATAAAAATTAAAAGCATTCTTTACCTCTATTAATGGATATTCAAACTAAAAACCTACATTCCATGTCTGAAAGCACTTGTAATGCAGATACAGCCACAAGGTCACATACTTAAGAAGTAATAATTATCCATAATTATTTACAGAATGTGAAAAGACTCTCTGTGACAGCAGCTCAGCTGATAACTGAATGAGAGGATATCTATTCTAGCAACTTTTCTGCTCACTTCTAACATAATAGTAAGAATGACCTGAGTTTTCATTCTAATGTAGTTATTAGACGTACCAGATTCTTGAATATATAGTCATTGCACAAACAAGATTACTTTCTTGTCTCCCCATATATCAAAAAAAGAGACCCCCCCCCACATTTTCCTTAAGCCATTACAAAGAGACTCAAAGCAATATAGCATTAATCATATAGTAGTACTTTCAGAATATACTGAGGTTCAATAAAACCATCAGAGAAAAACACTAACAAATTCAGGATAAGAGAACAAAAAGCTTATGCATGCACAAGTTTAAAATCCAAACTACAACCAACTAAACAATCCTGGAATTGAATCATGATAAATTGCCATTGATGACTGAAGTAAAGTATCATCCCACAGAGAAATTTAAAGCAAGATTGGCTCAGAATTTCAATAGCAGGTGCTCATTGTTGAAAACATCTGCCAGGAACAAGTTGAGTCTTAAACTGAGGATGAAGCAAACAAACTTGAGGGCCAGAAATTGAGAACTAGCATTATGAAAAGTTACAGACCCTTAAAACTTGAATAATAAGCTGAATATTCAGGAAGCAACCTTGGTTCTGAAAACAAGGTGAAGACTCAGAAAGAAATTGAACCAAAATAAAATAACAGGAAGGTTTTAGGAATCCCAGTACAGTAATTTAAGAATACGTCCTGTGTAGCTGTTATAGGAATCACTGAATATGATTTAGTCAATGAGGGAAAGTTGATTATAGGGTGAATATGAGATTTTTCTTAACAGAGGGCTGCAAAAGAAAACATCAGATAACTGAAGAACAACCTCCAAGTACAAGAGGGTCGTATTCTTTCAGGCTTTGGATCAAAGTGATTCAATCACATCTCCACACCTGAAATCAGAAGTGTGAAGCATGTTCTGAAAAACCATTTGTGAGATCAATGATCTAATCAAAGTGAAAAAACGTGACAGAATGGCTATTTTAAAGAATGCATCAAAAGAATTTAGGCTAGATTTCTATGCAGAAGAGAAAGTTTTAAGCATGAAGTTTATTATTAGTATTAATAGCATAATTAGTGAACAGGCTCTTTCCCAAACACTTATTAATTTTAAACAAACATTATTCTAAAATATGCTGCTTAATTCTGAATTACCATCATTGTAACTCCTAGCAATTTTATAGTTCCTAGAAAGAATTGCAATGGTAACCATACTTTTATCAAAGCAGTAAACCTCAGTTACTTTCACCCAGAAATAGAAGTGGTTTAAGCAGCACTGGCATCAAATCCACACACTTCTAGGAACTGCTCAGAAGATGGCAGTCTGCAACAAATACAACTGAATTATCAATTAAATAGTCTGAGAGTTATGAGACTGATCAAATTGCTAACAAATAAGCCAGACAACTCAAAATTATGTAATTTAAAATTAATCTTTTTTTTGGTCCAATTTAAGAAATATTGAAACTCAGGGCACACATTGGTCTTTTTAGTATGCCAACTCAGATCCATTATTCTAAAAAGTTAGCTTGAACAAATATGCCCAGCAGGACATAAGCAAAAAAACCATTCTAAGACAGCGCAGCAGTGGGCTAAACAACCAAGAAATGTGTTGGATTCCCCATCTTTTAAGAGTCATTTAGACAGAGTTGATCTTTGGCCGTGAGCAGGGCTCAATGACTTTTGGAAGTCTCTGAACCATCATTCCTACATGTCTACAGAGAATCTGAATGCAAAAGCCCTCTGTGCAAGAGAAATGAGGCTTGAGACAGATTAACTGATCATAACTCACACTGGTGAGGAGGACATTTCCAAAAATGCCACTACAAAATAGTATTTACATACCACTTAAAATTTCCTATGACACTGATGGTCTGGTCTGCATCAGAAACCCAAGTGATGGGCCGCTGAACCACCACCTGGCGGAGTGTGAACACATGATCTCCTGGGTCAGAAGCATTTACAAAGTATTCAAATACACCTGTCTGATCTGCAAAATTTGGGGCTTCACTGAAAGGTGGATTACCTGTTCAGAAAATAAAATACACATTAACTCTAAAACATTGTTTTTCTTCTGTGTATTGTTTTCAGAAATTTCCCCTGAAAATTTTCTCCAGATTTTTGACTTGCTGTATCAAAGGAGTCCCCAAAATGGGAGATTTTAAGCTGACACCAGTTTTGCAAACACAAGAACAAAGTAAATTACTTTATTCCCTATCTGCCTTCCAAAAATTAGTTCACTATAGTTACGAGCTATACTAATTGAATCAAGAAGTGGTGCTAGTGACCACCAGTTAAGACATAAAATTAAATACACCTCATTGCACGTGTAAGGTGTACACTCATACAGGTGTAAGTTGTTGGAAAAACAGGTCTCAATAAACAAAAACAAAACTGATCTTCAGGCTACCTCATGCAGAGGATTCAAATAACATAACTTACTGCCTCTCTACATTACAATTATACCTGTGTGTGAATTAAGTTTTTGGATAAGAGAATTCTGGCTTACGTATATTGAAATCATCTTTGTAACTCGAAGGAAAGGGCTGAGGAGGAGGCGGCTCTGGGCTACGACATTTCCGTCCTGTCCTGAGTGTGGTTAAAGTGTAGACTTCATCCACATTTAGATCTAAAGAAAATCTTCCCCTCCATACCTGGAATTGAAGAAAGCTCAAGCTGCAAAAATTAACAACTAAATGACAAAATACCCAAATTCCTGAAGTAAAGAAGATCCTCTGAAGTCCTGATTTAAGGCAAAAATCCCATCTTCTTGCTTCAGCATTTAAGTATCTCTGGGCTACTTTGAAAACTCCTTTTCCCCAAATTCTTTATTACCTCCAGTTAAGCTTGTATATAGCCAGTAGAACTGCAGTCAAACAGCCTTAATAAAGCATGCCCTAAATACACAGCTTAAGCATGAAAGTCAAGGAGTTTCACCAAAGGGGAAAGACACACCTGAAATTGCAGGGGGACTGTAATTAGAACTGATCAACTTACCTTTACAGGATGGAGTTGCCGGAAAAGACTGGAGTTTCCATATTCAAAATCAAGTCTAGAATGCCACACTTGAAGGGTTTGCACCATATACTACAATGGAACACATCATACAATTTAAAACAGAACAACAGCAAAATAAACAACCTTGAATATTCAGCTTGAGAAGTATCAGTCCTCTATGGATGTCTGATTTTTGTTACTTTAAAGCTGTTGATCACACTAGAGGCCACAACTCTATTCAGCTAGTCATTACATATGCCTTATATTTTTATAGACTATACATCAATAAGGCATCATCCTACCATGCACTAATGTTGCTTATAAAGACAGAAAGTACTGCAAACACAGAGACAATCTTTAGCTTCTCTGTCACCAACAGTGGTACTCCTTGGATACAAGCTCTCTTCCTAGAAGTAACTAGACTGAAACAGTATCCTGCTAGTTTCACTTTTATGAGACCTTCAGTCTAGTTGCTAGTCCTTTGATATTAATTTTTGAGCGAAGTATTTTGCTTACAGGTTTCCAGACTTCCGTAATACTACAGCATATCAACTATATTAGTTATCAGATTTTAATCACACCTAACCCCTATAATTTCTTTTCAGTTACCAACATCAACAATAAAGCAAGCGACCCAGAGCTTGGTTGGGATAAGCCATCTAATACTTCCCCAAAAGGGAGCTGTGTATCCAAACTGACACTCAACCACTTTTCCTAAGCGAACCATTTTACTGCCAAAAGTATTGTCCAAATTATCTCCTCCTAAAGGAAATTAATGCTGCCAAAAAATCAAAATCTAATTCCAAATAAGTAACTGTCAACTTTTGAGAAGGAACCATCCCAGTCAACTAACAATGACTCCCTCCAGTTTACACTGTGAAAGTATTGTTCACATTTCAGAGGGAAATTTACTTTAGCGAGATTAAAAAAGAGAATAAACAAATCAACAACTGGGAGATTCTCAGAATATCTCTTCACAGGATGCAACAACAAAACTATAGTACAAAACCAACTACAGCTACTCCCCTGGAAATGAACTGATAACTAGAAAGGCCATGGCCCTGCTGGCCCAACAAACTATGTCAGCATGTCAGAGCACCCAGCCTTGGAAAAAATCCTAAATAAAAAATTTAGTTGCATTTCCGTTCTGTGAAATTTCTTCTTCAATATATAGATGATTAGATTGGGAGGCAGCAATTCTACACTTTCAGTTATGACATTGCATCTCATGGTAAAACAGAATGCTTAAAACTTTGCCAGGGGCATAACAGCCTCCAATACTGGAGACTGTTAATTTCTTGCTAGCCTGTAATACTGACTTGCATGTATTTGAATATGAATGGCAATTAATTTTACAAGGCTGATCAAATGTATTTAAGATCTACTTACAAATGACCCTCTGAGGTAGAAAGTTGCTCTCTGAGGTATGACACTGAAATTTGGCAATGGAGGCCTGATACATTTAGAGTGATTATGACTCTGAAAGAAAAAAATAAATGTAACAGAAGAAACACACATTACTGGAATGGCAACATTCATGAAAAATATACAGCATAGAATTGAAATTAAAGAAGCAATAATTTATTTCACTGTTATCTTAATAGCTGCAATTACACTAGTTTAATAATTTTCTTTTGAATACAGATTTTAAAAAAGCACATGATATCACTTCCTCCCAGTGTGTCATCCAATTAATGCTAATGTGTAATAAAAAGATAAAGATGTCATATATATATTGGCCTCCAGGAAGTCTCAACGAGGTATTTAAAGTTCAGATAGAAATACTACCTCCAGTGAACTCACTAATAAAGCTGCAAGTATCAAAGAACATTCACAGATACTGAACTATGTAAATCAAGACAGGTTCTTCATAACAAAACATTTCCTTTAACTTTTCTAGTCCACTGGAACTGCTGATGCACATACCATAGTTTCAATGATGATGGTAAGGTTCCCTAGGCCATCTGTCAGAGCTACAAAACTGCCACCTCCTTCTAAGTGTCCATCCACTTGCAAGTATGACCAGCCTGGCTGAGTAAATTGTGTGGTGTGTGCTGAAACAAAAATCAGAATACAATAACTGAGACTTAATAAAAAATTTGTAGGTTTAATTAAGTTTCTTGCTCATACATGCTGAAAAAAACCCCTGATTTGGGGAAGAAAGTAATAGAACTTCCAAAACAAATTTTACTTATGTAAGAGGAAAGATTAAAGAATTATACTACAGCAAACTTAAAAATATCAACTCTGTGGCAGACAAAACAGTTAAAATGATAGCAATTATTTAGACATGAAATACAAACTATATAAGGTAATCATGCCCATTTAATTTGAATATTCATCACAGATTAATTTTCCCAAATCTCTTTCTTTAAATAAAGTAAACATTTGAGTGAGAGAAAGCACAGATGGGCAACTCCAAAAGGAATAATTAAATAAGTAGGGTTTGCAGCAAGTAAGTGAAACTATCAAAGAAGAATATGACCCAGATCATGAAAATCCTGAGCAACATGGACATAGGAACAACTGCTTAGCTGTTCTTCATGGGACACTATGGCCATTTTTCCTTTAATGCTTTTACATACATAGGTAACTAGCAGAAGAACAGAAATTAAAGCATTTGTCTTGTTACTCCTTCATGGCACTGCATAGATGCTCTACAGAACTGCGGAAAAGACAGTGAAATATTATGGAAGGACTACAGAGTAGCCAGTGAATCCCTGTGCCCACAGACACTACATGAACATGCTTCCCCTTCTCCAAGCTCAAGGAAATGCTGATTTACACAAGCCAAGAATATCAAGCAGGACAAGAGGTTCTTTGTTCCATTTTCTCAGATTGAGAAGTACCAAATGGAATTGACTGATTCTCAAGGATTAAAAATAGAAAAAGGAAAGGAAACAGGAAAGCACATTAACCTTTACAGGCACTTCAGATCAAAATATTTTAATAGTAACAGTTATAAAGGCAGTAGCTCATTCATTTCTGATACAGCTAAAGGTCAAGTATGAAGATTTCCCTTGCCGTTGTATTTTTCCACTTTCTATTGAAATGAGACTGTATTCTTCTTTTTTAATGTATTCACAAAATTTTCCACAAATCTACCTTAATTTGGTACAAAAATAATACACATAAAAACACTAAATAAATAAAGGCCTCAGAAAATACAGGGATGCTTGGTGTCAGATCACTGCAAAATTTTCACCTGTAATCCAGATAGGAGATTCAACTTTATAGTGGCCACTCCACGGCTCCTGTGCTGTCATTAATCCACATCGACCAAAGGGCAACTGCTCATAATAACTAGCCACCAGGTTCCATGCAATTGTTCTGGAAGAAAAACAGGTGTTTGCTCCATTCATATGGATAGTATTAGACTAACAGTACAAGAATCCATTCCTCCTTTTTCTCCAGCATACAATGAAAACAATTTGGGGGGTAGGGATGGAGGGAGTATCTTTCCAGCTAAAATGAAAAAAAAAACCCACAGGAGAGGAAAATAAAGCAAATCAACTTCCACTGTTGAGAACTTCTTCCAGAACTGGTGATAAATTCTCTGGCTATAGCACCATAAAAAGTTGTACATTAAAGGAACCATGTATTGAGGGTTAAGACTCCATTTGTTTGGGGTTTTTCCTGTTCTGAAGGGAAAAAATTTTGTCAGTGAAGTCTACAGCTTGCTGCCAGGTTTGGTTTGGTTTGGTTTGTTTGGTTGAGGTTTTTTCAGTTGCTTGGTTATTGCTGTGCATGGTGGTAGTTGTTTTGGATGGAGTTTTTTAGGGGAGCAGTTAAGTACCACCACCAAAAAAAAAAAAAGATCTTTAGCTATATAAGTAACAAACAGAAAACAACTTTAACCAGCCATCTTCCAGGAGCTGTTGCCCTTTCATGACGTTGTCAGGATACTTTGATTTGCGCTTCACTCAAAATGTTTTGCAAGCACTTTAAACTTAAGACCTCTTCCTTCCTTAAGTATGGAAATAGAGCTTAACAGAGCAGTTAAGCAGAAGGCAAAAGCTGTCAATCTGTTTTGCTATTGCATACAGGTGAGTACAAAGGCCTCATTCTAAAGTCACTGCCATAGACTTATCACACTAAACATACATACAGAAGAGATCCCGGAATTCTACAAAAGAGTGATCATAAAATAAACAACTCTTGAATTGTAAATTCAGCTTGCTCACATCAAACTTGTTCTGCTGATTTCAAACTTAGAAAGAAAAGTCGGAAACTCAACTTGAAAGGAAACAAGCTTAGCAGAAAGATAAGCTGCCTTTCATCAGAAAGATTCTGTTTTCAGTATAAAAGCCAAGATAACTTCACTGTTGGACATCTGGACTTGGAACTATTCTACAATAATTTATAAATACAACATATATGCCTGGCTGTTAGGCTGTGAAAGAAATGGGGCATATATAATTCGAAAGGGCTTGTAAAAATAGAAAAACAATGGGAAAAGAAAGGCCCCAAATAAAGATATTAAAGCATGTGAAGATTAAGAAGTAAGCAGAATGATCAGGAATTCATGCAGGAAATACTCATCTGTTTGAAAATTTCAGCTTGCAGAGAAAACAAAAGATTTGTAGAAACCAGGTGACTCAAGAAACTTCCCTTTACAAGTATCAGTGATTTTTCCAGCACTCCACTTGAAGCAATAGACAAGAAGATTTCTCTCTATTATTCCAAAATGAAGTTACACAGAATCTAAGCTTTTAACAATTTTGCTTACATCTTGATGCCCACATTTTCTTTAATCAAACTTTTCTCTTTCAGATTAGTAGTTGTTGCACTACAAACATCAAACTATATTTTCTATTCTTTTCTAAAACTGAGTTATGTAATTTCCCAGTAAGGAGAACATTTTTATTACAGTTGTCAGTTTGGAAAGAAAATGTGCAGAAAACAGTAAATGTATCAAAAGACACATTGATACATTGTGTATGCATGTTTAAGAATGGATTCTGAGGAAGAAGTTGTATGGAAAAAAACAGATAATTACATCTGTAATTATTTGTTTAACTGAAGACAAACAATCTGATAAAGACCTTAAGAAAAATACAATAAATCAGTTTTATTGTTATTTTGCTCCAATGTTTTTCATTGTTAGCTCTTCTCAAGAACATTCTCTTTATAATAATTACCATCAGTCTCAAAGGCATCTGAAAGTAACTGCATAAGCCATGGAGTGTTGGGGAACAAGAGTACATTGAAACTTGAGGTACTTCTACCCCAGAAAGAGGTAACAACAGCAGACTTCATATCCTACTATATTTGAATTCAGACTACATTTGGGTGACTTTCAGTCTACCTGTTTTCCCACCATAGCAGATCGATGTGTTATACAGTATTAAATAATTCTTACACTCCAAGCAACAGTGAAAGCAAGCAACGGTGCCCAGCACTTACGAGGTCATGTTTCCATTCACGTAGTTTTGGTTTAGGATCCGAGCCCAGCAGCCTGCACCAACATCATTATTGAAAGTACTGTAATCTTCTGAAGACCACAGTTTCTTCCCAGTTAATATTGCATTTTTCACTGTTTTTGTCCCAGGATAGTGAGCCCTACACAGTATTTTAAAAAGAAAGAGGACTTAGTACAAAGAGAAGATCAAAGTTGGGAAGTACATACAGCAGCAATGATTCGCCTCCTTCAAACTGATAATGAAAAATAAAATTTCTTTGGAATACTACAAGTGGAATAAAAAAATAAAGGGGAGCTGTAACATTACAAAGCTTATTGTATTTACATCAGTAGATTATTTCTTCTGCTACATGACAGCATATAGATAAACTTATATTTAAAAATACCATGCAACTTCCACAGCTTGCTAAAGCAAGCTGAAATTTAGCTTAAAGATGTTCATTACTGTACTGTGCTGAATAGAGAAAATACATGCTAACTCATACTATTTTAAACAAAACCATAAATAATGTAAAACCAACAATAAGATACAGCACTAGGCATTATGCTGAGAACTTAGCTGCATGAATGTCTTCGAACTAAACATGAACTTGACTGATTTTGTATATCTTTTTTAATAAACTCAGGTTTCAAAAAAGCGTGCTAGCTGGACTGCAGAAGTTACAGAGGTATAAATTGGTAATAGTTGAAACATATAACCGATAGCTAATTTTCTTTTCAAGATCTTCCTTAGTATGAGGAGAGATGCTTTCTCCCAATGGAGACTGATTATATTCAATCACAGCACGGATCCACTGTGCAAGGTTTGTCTGACTGAAATAAAACCACTTGCAGAACACAGAGTTGTGATTTTCCTCACTTAGCACATTCACTGAACACACTAAATATGTACACTAAAATGAAACTATCAGCACTGCAAAGGAAAGCGTAAATATTTCCTTTACTATTAGCCTGCAACTTGACAAATTGATACACCTGTGGCAGGAATACAAGAAACACCAGTTTTTCTAGGCTGACTGTTGGGGTTTTTTTCATTATTTTCCCTCTGCTGGACAATGAGCCATTGCCCAGTGTTCTAGTCCTTCATAGACAGCTTCACTAATGGTAATGTATCATATAGTAGGGATTTTAGCTACATTCTTCTCTGCTGTACAGATTACTGTGTGTTTCCCCTTTGGCTTGGAAACTTAAGTATTGCCTCTGTACCAAGCAAAAGGGTTTTATAACTGCATAAAGTGCATAACTTGCAAAAACTAAGCAGAGAAGGAATAATTTGTCTTTCTACACTCCTGAAAAGGTGTTTCTTAAGTGTCAATATCCCTGCCAAATAAAAGCTGAAATACACAAGTGAGTATTTAATCTCCCTGTTCAGACTGAATCAGAGCAAGGACGTAAAACTTACACTTGTAAAGAATTACAAAAATACAGCTTACTTAGACAGTGTAAAAACTGCTGAGCTACATCCAGACATGATCCAAGACTCCATCTATGAAAAACTGCCAGGATACTGTTTATGTTCAGAATGGGGGAAGGGATTGATTGTAAGGGTAGATGACATTGACTGCCTATCAGTATTTGGAGAAAAAGCCTTCATTTCTACACCTCCTATGGTTCAGATATATAAAGATGAATGGAAAAGTTGAAGCAAGGAACTGCCACATTTGAAGAATGTGATTGGGTCAGGCAAGTCTATGGCACCTAGTAAGTAAAGTTTAGAGCTACTGTAAAAAGAGAAGTTAGTGAACATTTCATAAACACATTTACATTCAGCCATCAAGTCAGTAATCAATTAATTCCAAATTTAGTCTACTAGGAAAATATTATTATGACAAAACCCAGAGCTAGTAAAATAAGTCAGCTGGTTGCATGTTTTGCAAACACAACTTTGTGATCAAACAAAATGGGAGCTAAGAATCAAACTATTGTAACTCAAAGAAGAATCACAGCCCAAATTTATTTCTGGATCACAAACATTTCAGTAACAAACCAGTGGAAGTTAGTAACACAAGGCTGTGTACAAAGCTGTAAAGCTAAAGCATCTTTTGCATACCAATTACAGTAACCAAAACAACAAAATAAACAGTGTTGTACAAAAAACCTGCAATCCATCAAAAGTGCAACCACGCCCAACATGAATCTTCAACATGATAAAAGACTCCTGATTCAATTTAAGGTTGAGGCCGTTACTGGGACAAGAGCTGTGTGATTTGATGTGGATTAGTAAAAAAATTTTATAGTATCAATCCTTTCCTTGCAGATAAGAGAACAGAGAGGTAAAGCTTTGGCTGTGTTAGTTATAAATAAGATGAAGACAAACTATAAACAAACCACCAAGAAAGAAGAAGAGAGAGAGCCCCCTACCCAATCACATCGACCACTCCGTGGAGCTCAGAGTCAATCAGCATGACAAAGGAAATGGGCTCCCACAGTCTATCGCTGGCTATGATCCTCACCTGCTCCAGACCATGCTTATCCAATGTGTACCTCAACAGCTTGGAAAAAAAAAGGAGAGCAAAGAACAAAGAGAAGGGACAAATAAAAAAAATGTTTTTCAATTTGTCAAAACTTTATATTGAGAAAGGCAGCATCTTTTTCAGAACCAGCTGAAAAAACTACTATGCTTCAATTCATGTTTTTGTGACTTGGACAACTGTTACACTAAACAAAATGTACAAGACTGTCAAGCACAAAGTGATTTCAAAGGACACCTTCTTCCTCTACCATACTGAGTCCCAAAATACATTATAAAAGGAAAAATTAAAAACGTTTTGTTCTTCTTACAAACACAAAAGTACAGTTAAAGACAAAGCATATCACGTTTAATGCAAGAGACTCTATTTGCGTATCAGCCACTTAGATGTTACAGTGCTGATGGTTAAACTACAAGGACCACGTACAGGGCAAGGATAATTGAACTATGATTTATAAACCTTGCAAAAGCACAGTAAACATTTCATTAAAAACAGGAGTTGACTCCCCCTACTCTCCCTGCTAATCAACTATTTCAGTTCAACAGTGAAGCAACCACAAATTAGATGAGGTCTTCCTAAACACAAGCGACAAAAGTAACAACACCAGACACATGCACACCTTATTACCCAACTGTGTTTTATTTCAGTCTTTAAAATTGCAACTACTGTACAATTCCCTAGAGATTTTTGAGGCCTTGAAAGTCAATGAAACAAATCTAAAATGTCACAAAACATCAAGTCTAACAATGCAGTTTCTTGAAGTCCAGAGGTCCCCTAACAGCAACTGCTGTACTTGTAAATTCATGTAACATCAAACGCCTAACTATCTTCAAATCATTCTGCATATTTCTACCAGATACAGGACATACTATCTGTGAAAAACAGTGCTGCATGATTTTTCTTCCACAGACTGCAATCTGAACTAGGTTATGTACAGTCAGACATCGGCCTGAAACATCAAGATTTTCTCCCCTCAAGTCTCAGCTCAACACGTTGGTATCACAAACATTACACTTCTGTGTTGTACTTTCCCATTACATCTTGCATTAGAAAAAGCATTTGGTTTGCAGACTTGTACATAAAGGTTAACGTATTTAGCAATTAGGGGAGGTTCCTGATGACTAGAGAAGTTTTAATGTTCATCCTCAAGAAGAAAGATCTGTAAAACTATAGAGCCATCAATCTAGCCACAGTCCCCAGGAAGGTTACAGAGCAAGTCTTCCTGGAAGCCATGTCGAAGCACTAGAAGGACAGGAGAATAACTGGGAACAGCAGCATGAATTTAACAAGGGCAAACCATGTCTTACAAACATGACTGCTTTCTACAAGGTGATTACCTGTGTGAGCAGAGTGAAATCAGTGGATGTCATATACCTTGACTTCAGCAAAGTCTTCCACCCAGGTGGATAGAGAAGTGCAGTCAGGGAGCAGACTGCTAGCAATGTCCCCATAG
Source organism: Pachycephala philippinensis (assembly GCA_013397055.1). Classification (NCBI taxonomy): domain Eukaryota; kingdom Metazoa; phylum Chordata; class Aves; order Passeriformes; genus Pachycephala; species Pachycephala philippinensis. The sequence continues at coordinate 448,524 of VWZT01009513.1, forward strand.
GCTGAGATTAGGACCAATACTGTTTGATGTCTTTGATAAAACTCTGAAGTTTACATTGTGCTTTGCTTGCAGATACAGCTTTTACTTTCTCTGTTAAGCTGTCTAACTCTACCCGAGTCTTCTCACTTCCACCTTTCTGATTCTTCCCACATCCCATTTACCTTTAATCTACCATAGATACCCTTCAGATTACAAACAGTGTTTTAAGCAGGGATAAAGCTCCACGGGGAGCAATGGTATCAAGGTAAAAACTACCTGATGCCAAAAAGAAAGAAAATGAAAACAGAAAATTAAATGAAACACAAAGAAAGGAAAAGGGCAGTTATTTTTTGTGTAGGGATGCCAAAGCAACCATTTCAACTATCTTGATAATTTCTAAGTAAAACAATATAAATTTAATCCCATGTTTCCATTCCACACTAAAAGAACTAAGGAAAGTCACAGAGAGGGTTATACTTGAAAAGAGATTACAGAAGAATATACAGAAAAGGATTTCTGAGAAAAGAACATAAGACTATTTAGAAAAACAGACTAGCAGATTTTGCAAATAACTAGACATGCTTATCTAAGAGACGTAAAGATACGGTGTACTTTCAGTAACTTTCTGAACCTGAGCATTCGAAGGATAGACACCTAAATACTACTATCTTTCACTAGGTCAGCAAGAACTCTCTTTGGTAGTTAGTACCTTAAAGTCAGCACTGGTTGAGAAACACAGTGTTCTCATTTTGTACTAACCCTAATTTCTTGACAGATAACAAAACCACTGCACAGGAAAACCTAACTCCTCATTTTTTGTGATCAGTGGTGGCGGGGGAGTTGGGCAAAAATCTGTATGACATTCAAGAAAAACCTCTGACAAAAAGAACTTTCATTTTAAAGAACAACTAAAACATGTCTGTGATTCCAAAGGCACAAACAAAAACAAGTACTCCTCTCCTTGATTCTGTCAAGCTCTTAAAGAAACAAGAGCCGTACACAGTCAGTTGCAGTCATTCTTCAAGTTGTAGTCATGGAAACCATTACTAAAACATTTCCTAATGCCCTATAATCTGCTGAGCTGCAAGTCTTGCCTAACCCAAGAAAGTTTTTTTAAGTTTTAAACCAAATGAGTTACTCAATGCTGACACTATAATCGGTACTTCTCAGGCAGCCACTTTCAGGTGATTGGCGTTTACAAGCTCAACACATATGAAAGCAGTTTCTTTATAAAATCCCTGCTTAACTGACTTCCTATAACTCTTGAACCATGCATTAAACTATGATGAGCATATCATACTTCCTTACATACGGAGGATAAATGGTACATGAGTGACCACATGAATGTTCTTATCACAGTAAGGTTAACAACAGATAAACAAGTTAACAAACGTAACACGAGTGAGCAATTCATATCCGAATAGGTAATTTCCACTGGGAACACGTAATTATTTAAAAAACTATGTAAAATTTTGAGAAACCAGAGATGACAAAGAAAGCAAGAGCAGCAGAATAAGTACCAAGCCAGTTGCCAGAAGCGAGGTAGTAAGAAAGTGTATTATGGAACAAGAGTGAAGGCAAACAATTGAGTTGACATTTGCTGAAACTCCAACAGAAGGCATTCCCAGCTGCCGAAATTGAGATAGGCTGTATTAGTTTACAAACTTTGGATGTTTGCTTTTACTTCTACATTACTGTCAGTGCGTGCATTTCTAATACTATCTGTTATCAGATATAAGCAAGAAACAGAAACTTCTAGCTCTAGGATATGACCAGAAAAATCTCAGCTGCAGCCACAGAAAGTCCCAGGGTGGTAAGTTCCACTGTGAAAGTTTAAGTTCACCTGAAATTAAAACCAGTTGCAGACCAAGAAAACAGTCCTAAGGTTTTTCAGACATGGAAGATGCACATGCAGATTAGTTAGAAATTTCCTGTCATTTGCTAGTGCTAAGAAGCCTAAAACACAGCTCTTAAATGGACACTTGAAAAAAATGATGGAAGAGTGATAAGGTCATCTTACACATACTAAACTGAAAAAAGAGAGAAAGACAAGAAAGAATAATCCATCACCACTGTACACACTGATGAAAAAGAATGGAAACTGCTAGGAACTATGAAATAAGAATGTATGACTCTTGAAAATGAAGTCTTACAGAAAGGAAGCAATAGCAATGTTTAAAATGCCTCCCTTCTCCCACACTTACCCGACTACCTCAATAGCATCATTAAGATAGGGATCAACTATCATCTCTTTTGAGACGTTCCAATCTCCATCCGCAGCGATGATGCCAACGTTCCATAGACCCAGTCTGTCCAAATAATGTCGAAGCACCTTAGTAACAGATAACACCACTTAAAGACAGCCTTCATCAATGAGGCAACATGAAAATTTAAGACTGAAAGAACTTTCTACAAGAACTGTAGAAAGAGTCAGTGGAAGCCTATTTTCAGACCAGGATGGATAAGGAAAGTTCTTACTTCTCCAACAAGAGCTATAGTGGCAACTAAGACAAAGTTAATGGTAAGTATTTTTAAAACTGAAGGGTTATCATTGACATTGAGATAGTCATTACACAAAAATGGGCTTCTCATCACTTGGATAAGTGATCACTTTGACACCACATGTGCATACATATACTCCACTTGGACACTCTCAACATACTGACTCCACTGCATGCATGTAATTCATTACACAAAAGTAATGGATTTATCATAAAGTCAGTCATGTTAAGCTGATCTAAAAATGACAGCTGGCTGAAATGTGGAAGTGGACATACCTCCCCAAGTGATCAGAAGCGAAAGTTAACCTGATCCAAAAAAAAGTGTATTGAAAAAACAGGGACTGAAGTTTTAAAACAGAGAAGACCTTCTATCCATGCAGCTCTCTACAAAAACAGATATCTTTGCCAAACACGTGTCCTGTTCAAGTGAAGAGCACCTAAACATTCTTTTCACTCCCCATTTTACTGAACAAAAAAAAAATCCTTGATGTTTTAAGTGTTTAATATTAAAGTCTACCCACTTCTTGGTTCTCATGTTTCACTAACTTTCAGGGAAAAGTAATGAATAAAACTAGAATTGCATATTTACAACAAAAATGAGGGCAACCAACTTTGAATTCAAACGTGCCAGCAGAAAAGAATTCCAATTCTGTCTTTCCAGCTTCTCCTTACTATGTCACTGTTAAAAATTATAAACAGCTCACATTTGTCTGCGGAATTTCTTGGGTAAAATATACCCACGCTAAATATACTCAGCCTTAATAGTCAAGAATGAACCACACTTAGAGAGGGCTGGTATTATCTGAAAACTCAAATCAGAAATCAAAAAAAAATTTTAAAACATATTTTCAGCAGCTTGCACATACGGCTGCATCTGAAAAAACCCACATCATTCCACAGTCTAAAATGTTTTTTTCAATTTAGATATAATGAAATTATGCACTGTGTGCATGCATGCATGCAAAAGATTTTGCAACTTGATTCAAAGATCAGTAGGCATGAATCTTTAAATAATTTCTTGTGATAGCCCTCTAGCAAATGTGAAGAATATGGAGCATTTCTATTTTTCATGTAGTCCAATACGGACAGAAATCGAAGTCTAAGTGTTCATGACAATCAAAGCCTAGGTCTAAAACTATTTAAGACATTAAACTTATTAAGAAGAAGAAAAGTAGAAATGAAGTACTGTTCAGCTGTTTGAAACTTCTGAAACACAAAGCATACCAGAAGAAAAATTCATAATACTAGAAGGTCCTTGCAATTTAAAGCTTTCTAGCTACCTAGACATTCAGAAAAATTGCCTAACCACAGAGACAGATCAGAAGAACAAAATGAACGGCTGCAGAACTTCCATGGTGAAAGAGAAGTACCAAGGACACAGAACTGCATGCACCCAAAATGAACTCCACAATAACATACGCAAAACAGTTTCGCCACACCCAGTATTCATATAACTGAAAGAACAAGATCTTCTTGAAGAAGAATTTATAAGCATTAGAATCCCCATTTCTTTTTCTTNAAAACAGTTTCGCCACACCCAGTATTCATACAACTGAAAGAACAAGATCTTCTTGAAGAAGAATTTATAAGCATTAGAATCCCCATTTCTTACGTAACTAGTGCCTTAGTGGATGAAGTATCTAGAATAACGTCTTACAAGTAAAAATTTAGCCAGATAACTAAGACCTTATCTGTGATGTATTTAACAGGAACTACAGAAAATGTTTGGTGTGCAGGAGCACATTTCAGTAAGTTGACCTCTTGTGAAATGGCCGACTGCAAATAGAACTATCGTGCTGATGAGAGAAGAGGTGCCAAGCAACACTATAGACAATGAATGGTAAAACACAGGTGTTCAATAAAAAAACCTCTTATCAGTTAACATACAGTAGAAGGAAGGCTGAAACTTTTCAGTAAATATTTGGGTGATTTTAAGGTCAAATTTTAAACTGAATATTCAGCTCCAGAAGCCAAAAGCTCAGTCCCGATTCAACAGCATTCAAAAAAGCTGTAAAGTAGAATGTTGCACCTAGACTCAATAGTTTATTCTCCATATTCTTTCTCCCCGCATGAGGAAGCTAAGACAAATAGATGAGAAAGTCTCCAGCTGACATGACATAGATTTGGTATTGTTCAGCCTGGGGAAGAGAAGATTTTGGGGTGACCTAATTGTTGTCTTCCAGTACCTGAAGGGAGCCTACAGAAAAGATGGAGAGGGACTTTTTACAATAGCATGTAGTTACAGGACAAGGGGGAATGGATGGGAATGCCCCATCCCTGGAAGAGTTCAGGGCCAGGCTGGATGAGGTTTTTTGAGCAATGTGGTCTAACAGAAGGTGTCCCTGCCCATGGCAGGGGGAATGGAACTGGATGATCTTTAAAGTCCCTTCCAACACAAGCCATTCTATGATTCTCTAAGTCTCACCTGCTTTTAAGAAGAGGTAATGCCATTGTGTCTTAGCCTCAAAGCAAACACAAGGAAAGGAACAAAGCAGGAGCTTGTGCTTAAGATTTCACTGCAAGACCACGTAACAAACGGACGAGAGCTTTCAAAGCAGGGCAGGGTGGGGCTGCAGGAGCATTCAGCAGTGAGAAATACCAGAGCTCTCTCAAGGTTGGTTATGTGAAATACTGTATTCCTCCAGCTTTTTAAAACAGAAGGTACTGAATTTTGCAAAGTTAAAAACAGAGCCTTTACAGTGGTTTATAGCAATATTTAAGGGTACTATAATCACAGAAGCTAGCTACAGAATTTTAAGCAATTCTAGATCTTGGACTTCTAGCTATATCCAAGCTGGTATAGAGATGATACAAGTTTGTACAATAGTAACATCAACTGAAGCTTCCATTAAAATTTACAAGTCCTAACATTTAGTATACACTGACATGCTTAAAGTTCAAAGTAACAGTTTCCGACACATAAAATAAACAATCTAGGTATCTGACCATGTTATCTTTCCGTGCATGCAACTACAAGAAACAGAGTTCAGTAAGCAATATAGCTGCAGAATTAAGGTCCCTTTCTTACGCAAATTCAGAAAAGCTAATTGTTTCCATATGGTAGGACAAGCATTTCACTTCATAGAAATAGGAAAAGAATACATACCTTAATGTATTTGCTACTAAATGCCCTTTCATTCCATATCTATAAAGGAAAAGCAAAATCCATTTAGAAAAATCAGGATATGCCAATGCAGAATTAAAGATTTTATTTATATATATGTAAGTTTATAGAATCCATTAATCAACCCCACGGTTTCTGTGTGCTAGAGGAAAGGGCAGGTTGGTTTTGTTATCGGCTTTTCTGGGGAAAATTCTGTATGAAAGTTCATAGTAGCCACTTGCTTATCTTTCTCTAAGGTCCCCTGATTGCCTTCTCGCTGACAAGAATGCTAGAGCTGCTTGAGCTCTACAATGGCAGCAGTGTTACATTACCAATGGCTCTACAGTTTGCTAGGAATTATTGAGAAACACATTGTGGCTTCAAGGTGCGGCCTAATGAATGAGCCCCTGTTGCAATACATGGACGTAGGAGAGAGAGAATAACTCACATATTGAACAAATCAATGAAGCTTACCATTCTTTCTAATTTACATAGGACTACATCCAGGCTTGAACACAATCAGATCCAGCCATATTTTAAGTAAACAGACACAAAATGAGGTAATTTTTAAATTTTCCATCTTTTATGGAAAGAGTGTTCAAGCTAAACACAGCTCAAAATTCAAAAGCAAGAACACTGGTCTTCCTTTCTACCAAACAGCCTGGCCTATAAAACACATAGGCAGAAACCTTATGTTTCTTTCTTTTTTTTCTAACCACAACATGAACACTGTGACTCACATTCACTTGTAAAGGTTTAGATTACCCAACGATGTACAAGCAGACACTTTCCTGCAGATACGGTAAGTACAATTGATTTTGAGATTTCCGCATCTTTCTATAAATGTTAACACGTCACTTCAGAAATGAGCCTATCAAAACATTACTTACTGAAAACCATGTACAATCATAATACCATTAAATTGTTTTGACAGTTTCTTAGCCTTTACAGACCTCTCACTGATTTCCTGTATTTCAGATTACACCCACAAAGAAATCAGACAATATGCAATATCACCACATTGCCTGGAGAAGCAGAAATTCCCTTTTCTTAGAAGGAGAGAATTTAGAAGGCCAGTCACTGTGAAGTAACAACACAGAAGTCAACATTACTCAAATACATGAAGTGCAGAATTTACCTTCTACTCCAAGAGCACAGGGCAGAGAAAAATATAACAGCAATTGTTCTCCCTGTCCCCACAACTGAATTGCTGAAGTATCACTGTGTTACCCACAGTGCAAGACTGACCCAAACAAAGTAAGTCAGCAACACCAAGGGGGATGCATTCCGGAAGAAATATAGGTGAGATACACCTTCCCTTACAGCAGAAAGGTCAGACTTCTGAGGGATGGGAACCACAGTTTTAGAAGCTTTGTTCTGGACTGCTAAAATGTTTTCAGCTTTTCTGCAGCTAAACTTCTCATATCAAAACATTTAAGAGTCCAAAATAACTGTCCAGTAAGTATAGGATTGGTTTTAGAGGAATCCTATACACACTTTCTTGGTCAAATTCACGAAGACTGTAAACTAACACAACTACTACCTTTCCCCTGGCAACAGTACCAGCCAAAACTGCAATTATGAAAAAATAATAAATTTCTCTTGCCACCCTCCTCCTCCTCCTCCAGTCATCAACAAAGAGAGGCAAGATCCTAGGAGTGAAGATTGATAAAATATACATAAAATATACAGGAGATTTTGCTTTACTGACCCCAATATAATCAATGTCCAAATCATGATACTGTTTTGCTCCTAATATCCAAGAAACAATATAGTAAGCAGTGATATCTGGATAGTCATAGGGCCAGTTTTCACCCTTCCCTATCCATCCTGGAAATGCCCAAGGTAATCCTGGAAAGAGAGAAGAAAAACAAATGAATAAATTAAGTGGTTGATCTACATTACTCAATAACCTTCAAGAGCAAGCTGTAATTTGCTCTACCTAAAACGACGGAGCAGATACGCACTTCAAACTTGCTTGGTTCCAGTGAAGACAATGAAACATAACTTATCCAACTGCAGAGTATGCTCTAATACAAATTATGATGAAGCAATTAATATCTGGGGTTTTTTTAAATGAGCTAGGAAGCATTCATTACTAGAGATAAACTGACTACATACAATCGGTCAATTTTATGGTATTAGCTCTAACAGGTTTAAAAATCCAAAGATTTTAGGATAAAAATTTACAAACCTAAAGACAAAGGGTCAATACAGAACATAAAAAATTGTTTGTCTCCTGAATATGAATTTCAGAAGACATGATGATCTGATCATAACAGAGGAAGGAAGATTAGGATCATGAAAAAGCATTTCCAAGTCTCAGCTGCTCACTCGATCCGGTAGTAAATGAGAAAAATTAATCTAACCAGATGCTGCTAAGTTTCCAGCCAACCTGTATAAGATATCACAGGCTAATTTAAAAGTAAACCCTCCTTCCTTTGTTGAGAGCTTGATCTGAGGGAAAAGAGATATTATTAATAACCATAATTAGTCATAAATAATAGGCTTAACAGAATCTGACCAGCAAATCCTGCACCAAGCCTTGCTTTGTGGCTGGATAGGGTAAAGCCCCCTGGAAGATGGGGGAATTAGACACCTTTTAACCAACAGATTTCTTACCTTGTTTCATGTGAAATACATTTTGTAGTTCCAAAATAGAAAAATACAACCTAGGGTTCCACAGTTGTTTTGTCAGAGCACACACAAAACTCACGATCAAAACAAGAAGACAGGAAACTCCTCTTACAACTCAACTACACATGGAGGACAAATCAGAAGACCAGAACCACTATAGTGGAGAAGGGGTGGGTGACTGGTTTGTAGTAAGAACATATAATCAAAAATATGTGTATAAGATTTACATATTTATATTTGCAGTAACTTTATCCCTCCCCATTTTTTTACTCAATTATTCAGAAATTCATCTCTCGTGATAAATCACTCATGTTTGTTGCAGCAATACACTAAAAGCATTACAGTTACTTAATACAAGCAAATTAGAGATTTTTTTCCTATGCTTCTTGTTACAGTAGCACAACATCAGGATGTTGTGCTACTGTAAAAAGATAAAACATGGCAAGCATCAAGACCAGCTTAACAAATATTAGAGATTCTACTTTGTCTACAGCAACATCAAAACATCTCCCCATTAAAATGTTAATTAACGGTTAGATAGGTAATTTAGTCAGGGGTATAAAAAGGCATTTAAATCTAAAAGCTTTAAAGCGCTTTACCAATCAGTTTAATTTTGGGGTTCCTCTTTTTAGCTTCTTTCATCAGCCACCATTCATAGCCCCGGAAGTAGTTCTCATCATTTTCATAGTGCATGTGGGAGGGTTCAGTACCATCTAGGAAGGAAAGAGACAGGTAGTTCACAATTATCTTGTGTGTCATAAGCTGTTACAGACCATAAAGTTTGCTGCATTGCTCATTGCCATAGTATGCGAGTACATATCTCCAACATGGTTCACAAGTTCTTCGGTATGTATTTCAAAGCAAAAGGAATAGTGGGAGGTAAATGCAAGGTTTACCACCCTTCGTTCTTAGCATATTAATTTAGCGTAACTTTAATATTTTTACTTTGAATGGTCTTTGCCTGCTTTTAACTTCAGATGTGGTTAACTATTAGGCATTTTCTATCCCTAGCTATGATAACACTAAATCTATATTCACTATTGTCTCATATCTTAATCTTAACAACCACTAGGAAAGTTACAGCATTAAGATTAAGAGAAAAAAAAAATTATACAAGCAAGTTATCTCTAAACCACAAAACAAACAAAAGAAGGTTATAGTTTGTTTCTTTTGCGCAAGGCAAGTCCAGGGAGAGAAAAGAAAGGAGAAAGGAACTACCACGAATTTTTTCAATTACAGGAAAGAGGTTGGGGTTTTTTTTATTTTTACAGTAAAATACCTCGTTTATAACTTTCACAGTGGTCTGTGACTACAGGAAAAGTTTTTGGAATTGAATGCTATGTACTTAATTTCTTCAGGCAAAGATAAACAAACTAGAAAGGTGCAAAAGAATCAGTGTTGCATGGGAAGTCATTACACACAAAAGTCAAGTAATAACTTGTGTACGTAACTGCAACAATTATGCAACTTATGTTAAATTATATGCAGAGGCCTCTTCTAATGAGACTTTAAGTGAAGCCTGCTGAAACAGCACATTTCATCACAGAAAATAGGATTGATATTTCTACCTTACTAACACTTGGCTATATGTAAGTTTAAGGTGTCAGGGACATAGAACAATTAGATTCCAAATTTAGCCTTCATATCACATTTCAAACGAACTCCTGATCACACCACTGAGGCCAGAAGAAGAGCTGCAGTCTGGTACATTGAGATACATGTATCTTATTGTTCTCCTTTTAAAACCTGGAAAGCCATCACCCAAGTACCTGACATTCCCCTCAGCCAGCTGTAAGAGGGTCTAAAGAGAAGGTCTGTGCATGCCTGAAGACGACTGCATTACCTTCCAACCAGCAATTCATTACCAAGCTCTTAAACCCAGTATAATAGTTTCCAGCATGTTAATTTTTGTGAAGTAAGCCCAAGAAGGACAAACAGTATCTAATCATACAAAACACAGACATTACGGGAAAAAAATGTATATATACATCCATATATACAAGTATATATACACAAACATATATATACAAATATATATACATATATAGCACCACAAAACCAGATTCTATGCTTTCTATTTAACTGTGTCTGGTTTCAAGTCTATTCCTGATGTGGCCAGATTTGAGAAAAATACAGAGAAAAAAAAAAAAAA